>PVIR01001538.1:0-30069 GCA_004026965.1 Petromus typicus | reverse complement strand
TGCCGGAACCACTGAGCTAACTCCCCGGCCCCTGAAACTGCTTTTATTAAAGTCAACAATTATCTTCATGCTGCTGAACCAATAGTCCTTTCTTTTTACTGCAAACTTAGTGTGCCTATTACTGGCTTTGACATAACAGGCCAGCTTGAGTATCCTAACACAGCATACATTTTTCCTCTGCTTCCCAGGATGGCGCCTTCCCTTGACTATCAGCCGGTTTGCTCAGGCATCTCTTCAGTTTCCACAGCTTTTCCCTCCTGTTTTCCTGTGACTCATTCCTTTGAAAGTCCCCTTCCTCCTCATCTCTCCCCCCATTCATTCACTGAGTGGATTCAGCCAGGCTCATTCTATTCTACTCTGTTGATCCAGTTATTGAGTAGTTAAAAGACATGGGTTAAGAAAATAAAAAGATTTAGAGTGTCTGTTTTAATATTTAGGTCTCTTATCCACTTTGATTTTAGCTGGGTACACGGTAAAAGAGTTAGATCTAGTTTTAGCCTTTGGCAAGTTAAAGCCCCGTGTTGCCAGCACCATTTGTTAAAGAGGCTACCTTTCCTCCATTGAGGATTTTTGGCTCCTTTGTCAAAGATGAGGTGGCTCAGTGTATCTGGAGTAGTTTCTGGATCTTCTAGTCTATTCCAATGATCCTCGGGTCTGCTGCTTTGCCATTACCACACAGTTTTTATCACAGTGGCTTTATAGTATAGTTTCAGGTTTGCAGTTGTGACACCCCCCACCATGTCCCTGTTTCTTAGAATTCCTTTGGCTATTCTAGGTCTTTTGTGGTTCCAGATGAAAGTTTGAATTTTTTTCTCTAGATCTGTGAAATATGCTGTTGGGATTTCAATCGGGATTGCGTTGAATGTGTAGAGTAGTTTTGGGAGTATAGCCATTTTGACAATATTGGTTCTTCCTACCCAGGAGCAAGGTATGTCTTTCCATTTTTTTGATGTCATCTTCTATCTCCTTTTTCAGAGTGCTATAGTTTTCAGAGTAGAGGTCTTTCACCTCCTTTGTTAGATTGATTCCTAGATATTTTATTTTTTGGCATGCTATTGTGAAAGGGACTGACTCTCCAATTTCTATCTCAGTGGGTCTACTGTTTGTGTATACGAAGGCTATTGATTTTTTTTTTTTTTTTTTTTAGGTTTTTTGAGACAGGGTCTCACTTTCTGGTTCAGGTTGGCCCTGAGCTCAGCCTCAAACTCATCACAGCAATCCTCCTGCCTCTGCCTCCCGAGTGCTGGGATTACAGGCGTGAGCCACCATGCCCGGCACTGTGGTATGTGGCACTGGTTGCTGCTGGGCGTGAGTCTCCACACCCAGTATAGGTATGTGGTTACCGGGAATCGAACCCGGGTCCTTGCGCTTGCAAGACAGGCGCCGGAACCATTGAGCTAAATCCCCGGCCCCGAAGGCTATTGATTTTTGAACGTTGACCTTGTAACCAGCTACACGGCTAAAATTGGGGATTAGGTCCAACAGTTTTTTAATTGAGTTTTTAGGAACCTCTAGATAGAGTATCATGTCGTCAGCACATAATGACAATTTAACTTCTTCTTTTCCAATCTTTATTCCTTTTGTTTCTTTCTTTTGCCTAATTGCTATGGCTAATATTTCCAGAACTATATTGAACAGAAGTGGTGAGAGAGGACACCCTTGTCTTGTTCCTGATCTTAGTGTGAAAGGTTTCAATTTTTGACCATTTAGTATGATACTGGCTGAAGGTTTCTCATAGATAGCTTTTATTAGTTTGAAATACAGACCATCTATTCCGATCTTCTGTAGAGTTTTGAACATAAATGGGTGTTGTATTTTGTCAATCGCTTTTTCTGCATCAACTGAGATGACCATATAATTTTGTCCTTAAGCCTGTTAATATAGTGTATAACATTGATTGATTTACATATGTTGAACCATCCTTGCATCCCTGGGATGAATCCAGCTTGGTCAGGGTGTACAGTCTTTTTGATAATTCTCTGTATTCTGTTTGCCAGGATCTTATTGAGGATTTTTGCATCGATATTCTTTAGAGATATTGGCCTGTAGTTCTCTTTTTTGGTTGGGTCTTTCTCTGCTTTTGGAATCAGGGTAATTGTTACTTCCAGGAATGAGTTTGGGAGTACTGCTTCCTTTTCAATTTCACTGAAGAGTTTCAGAAGTAGAGGCACTAACTCTTCTTTAAAAGTTTTATAGAATTCAGCAGTAAAACCGTCAGGTCCAGGGCTTTTCTTTGTTGGCAGGTTTTTAATTACATTTTCAATTTCACAGATTGAAATTGGGGCATTTAACATTTCTATATCTTCTTTATTGAGCTTTGGGAGTTCATATATGTCTAGAAATCTATCCATTTCTTCTACATTTTCCATTTTATTAAAGTATAAATTTTCAAAGTAGGTGTTTATGATCCTCTGGACTTCCTCTGGGTTGGTAGTAATTTATCCATTCTCATTCCTAATAGCATAGATATGAGCCTTTTCCTTCTTTTGTTTAATGAGGTTGGCTAAGGGTCTATCAATTTTGTTTATCCTGTCAAAGAACCACCTTTTGGATTCATTGATTTTTTGAACCATTCTCTTGGTTTCTATTGCATTAATTTCTGCCCTGATCCTTATGATTTCTTGCCTAGTGCGAGCTTTGGGTTTGTTTTGCTCCTCTCTTTCTAGTTGCTTGAGGTTCAGCATTAAGTTGTTTATTTGAGCTTGCTCCGTTTTCTGGATTTAGGCTTTCACTGCTATGAATTTTCCTCGTAGAACGGCTTTCATTGTGTCCCATAAATTTCTATATGTTGTACTGGGGTTATCGTTTAGTTGTAAGAACTGCTCAATTTCTTCTCTAATTTCTTCTGTGACCCATTGGTTGTTCAGCAGAGTGTTGTTCAGTTTCCATGTGTTTGTGAAGATCCTGGGCTTTCCTTTGCTATTCAGCTCCAATTTGAGGGCACTATGGTCCGACAGTATACAAGGGATAACTTCAGTCCCTTTATATTTGCTTAAACCTGTTCTATGAATGAGCACATGGTCTATTTTGGAGAATGATCCATGAGCAGCTGAGAAGAATGTATATTCTGACTTTGTGGGGTGAAATACTCTGTAGGCATCTATTAAGTCCATTTTCTGAAGAGTCTGATTGAGCTCAAGGATTTCCTTAGGGACTTTTTGTCCAGTCGATCTGTCTCTTTGTGACAGTGGGGTATTGAGGTTCCCTACTATGATTGTATTGGAGTTTATCTGGTTTTTCAAGTCTGTTAATATTTGTTTTATATAGCTGGTTGCATTAGAATTTGAAGCATAGATATTTAAGATTGTGATTTCTGTGTCCTGGAATTTTCCCTGAAAAAAAAGATAGTATCCATCTTTTTCTCTCTTTATCAGCTTTGGCTTGAAGTCTATTTTGTCTGCAAATAAAATGGCCACTCCTGCTTTCTTGCTGTTTCCTGTCACAGGGAGTATTGTTTTCCATCCCTTTACCTTTAGTCCATGGGTTTCTTTCTGAATTAGGTGTGTTTCTTGTGTGCAGCAGATTGTAGGATCTTGTTTTTTGATCCACTCTGCCAGTTTGTATCTCTTAATTGGCGCGTTGAGTCCATTGACATTAATCGTTATTACTGATATAGGTAAATTTAGTGCTGCCATGTTTTCCTGTTCTTGGCTGTGTTATTCTACTTCTGCCCTTTACCCATCAGTTTCTTGTTTGGTCCCATGGGTTGACTCGGTTAGGTCTCATGGATTTGTAACTTTCCTTATTTTTCTCCAAGATATTCTTTAAAATGTTTTGGAGCACAGGTTTCGTATTTGTGAAGTTTTTCAGGTGTTCTTTGTCATGAAAGTATCTTATTTCCCCATCAATTTTGAAGGATAGTTTTGCAGGATACATCAGTCTGGGTTGGAAGTTGTTTTCCTTTAAGGCTTGGAAGACTTCACTCCAGGCTCTTCTTGCATTGAGTGTTTGAGTTGAGAAGTCCACTGTGATCCTGACGGGCTTCCCTTGGAATGTAACTGTTTTCTTTTCTCTGGCTGCTTTCAGTATTTCATTTTTTTTTTGGATATCTGGGACTTTTATGATGATATGCCTAGGTGTAGATTTTTTCATGTCACGGGCGTGTGGCGTTCTGTATGCTTCATATATTTGTATGTCCAATTCTTTCCCTTTTTCTGTGAAGTTTTCTTCCATTATCTGTGTGAATAGCTTTTTGATGTCTTTAGCATTGTCTCCTGCTTCCTCAGTGACTCCAGTCAATCTTATGTTATTCTTCTTTGAATCATCTAGGAGCTGTTGGATTGACTTTTCATTATCGCTTGCTTTTTTCCATAGATTATGCCTTTCAAGTTCATTGGTTGAGATCCTGTCTTCTAGGTCTGAAATTCGGTCTTCTGCCAAATTGATTCTATTGCGCAAACTTTCATTTTCTTTCTTAATTTCCTGGACTTCTTCTTGTAGGTGTTTTAAAGGTTCCATTGCTTTTGCTATCTTAGATTCTATCAACTCCATGATTTCCTCTTTAGCTTTATTAATCATCATGTTGACAATGTCTAATATCTCTGCTTTCATCTCAGAGATCAGTTCTGATTTCCATTTTACTAGATCTGCTTTGGTTACCATTTCCGAGAGCCCTGGAGACTGGGCTTCAAACTTCTCTATTTCCGTTCCCCCTGTGTTACTTGGAGGTGAGGATCTTTGTGTCTGAGACTTTGAGTGTTTTCTCATCTCTGACCTGCCCTGTTTTCTGGCGCTGTTTGTTGCAAATCACTTTCCTCCTGATAGTTAGGAACCTTAAAATAGCAGTGTTTCCTGGGTTGTTCTTTGCAGTCTGTATTGGGACCTAAAGAAAAACCCCTAGGTCTGGCACACCATATGAGGCACTCAATCAATACAGTCAGAACACCTTCTCCTGTCTGCTTTAGAGGCAGGAAGACTGTGGCTCCTGAACTGCTACAGTGGCGCTGCCTGAGATTCCAATGGGTCTGCCTGCTCACCAATACAGAGTCTCTGGGCTAACTTGTGCAGTCGGCCTGGAGGCCAGTAGGCTGTAGGCCCTGTGCAGTTGCAATGGTAGGGGCTGATGTTCCAACAGGTCCACCTTCTCACCAATACA
Source organism: Petromus typicus (assembly GCA_004026965.1). NCBI lineage: Eukaryota > Metazoa > Chordata > Mammalia > Rodentia > Petromuridae > Petromus > Petromus typicus. The sequence continues at coordinate 24,974 of PVIR01001538.1, read as the reverse complement.
AGCTGACTGGATGTGCTTCTGCAGTTACTGTGGAGAAAGTCAGACTCTGACCTGCTAACCTCAGTCCCTGGGCGCTCTTCCGGCGTAGGCCTGGAAGCCAACAAGCTCCAACCCCGGCGCAGATTTGGTGACGCAGACTCGATGCCGCAGTCGCTGTTTCCCAAGCCGCCCACTGCTAATATCAGCCCCTGGGCGCTCTTCCAGCGTGGTCCTGGAGGCCAGTAAGCTCCATCCCTGGCACAGATTTGCTGGCACAGTCGCTGTTTCCTCGCTGCCCGCTGCTAACCTCAGTCCCTGGGTGCTCTTTCGACATGGGCCTGGAGGCCAGTAAGATTTTTTTATTTTTGTAAAGAAAAATTCTGAGAAAGTAGCACTGAGTAAATATTTTGGTGAAAATGTCTCTATAGGATAAGAAATGAGTGAATTCTGGGCATATTTTGCCTAAGTAGCATTAGTTCTATTTTTATATTTACTAAAATTATTTTTGAAACTTTAATTACACATCCCAAGAGTTTATTAGAAAGGAAGGAGTTATTAGTACCTGAGCTGTTTGGGACAGAGTAAGGAGAGCATTAGAATCGACAGAGTTGATAATTAAATCTTTGAAGCATTTTTTCCCATTGGAGACTCACACCAGAATTATTGTGTTCTCAAGCAGAAGAGCCATGGCTGTTTTGCACTCCCATTGCCTCTGCTGAGTGTGATGAGACCTGGACAACCGTCTCACCAGCTTTCTTCTTTGCAGTGAGAAGTGGAATGGGTCCTGCCGAGAGCCACTGTGCCACTTTGGCAGGCGTGTGCAGAAGAGTCACCTGCAAACTAGTAGAAGATGAGATTGGTGCCTGCAGGAAAAGGTGGAAATGCTGCCGCGCGTGGTGGATTTTTATACCTATCCCAACACCTGTCACCTTTTCAGATTATCAAGCACCGCTTAAGCCCAGATTGAAATGAGACCATGAAAAGCATCAAAAGGAAAGTTCTCTGTCTCTCAGAATATAAATAGACAGCTAAACATGTCCAGCTCTTTTGCCAGCTTTCATTTGTTGATGTCAAAACAGTAAATAAAAATTGATTTCAAATACATCCAGATGATATTTCTTTATGAATTTTATATGTTGTAACACAGTCTTTAGGAAACAACATTTTCCTATTGTCATAGAAAGACCAAAATGCAAATTAAAAAGTCATAATAATGAAGATAGAATTATGTAAGACATAATTAAATGCCTAGAGAAGAGAGAATGGGAAAATAATAAATACGTAGAGGAGTTATGGGATATATCAGAGTGGAGGGAGAAATGTAGGAGAAAGAAGGAAAATATAGGATATGGCCAGTATACAGAAGGTGGGCTAGCACATAAAGATTTTCAACTCTGAGAGTTAATCAGAGGAGATAGAGAGAGAGAAAGAGAGAGAGAGAGAGAGAGAGAGAGAGAGAGAAGGAGACAGAGACAGAGGGAGAGGGAGAGGGAGAGATAGAAGAGGGAGTAGCCTCTGTGATCATTATACACGAGTGTTAGGTCGCTTAAAATTTCAGACTCAAACAAGAGAACAGACACTGTGACCACTTATAGATAATCTCTGTTTCACTACAGTGGATAAATCATTTCCCTCTAGTGAAATGAAACATTTTAGAGTAAATATACAGTCATCTCTTTGAAATATTTTCTGTCAATATCCACTTCATGTTCTGGTGTCTCATCGAGCTGACTGTAGCCTCCTTTTTTCTGTAAATCAGGAAATCCCATTTGCTTTTGCTGAATGCGGTAAGACCTCAATGATGCATCAGGCCTCTGATTCTTGGGACAAATCTTTTTTTTTTTTTTTAGGTTTTTTGAGACAGGGTCTCACTTTCTGGTTCAGGCTGGCCCTGAGCTCAGCCTCAAACTCACATCACAATCCTCCTGCCTCTGCCTCCCGAGTGCTGGGATTATAGGCGTGAGCCACCACGCCCGGCACTGTGGTATGTGGTACTGGTTGCTGCTGGGTGTGGGTCTCCACACCCAGTATTGTTATGTGGTTACTGGGGAATCGAACCCGGGCCCTTGCGCTTGCAAGACAGGCGCCGGAACCACTGAGCTAACTCCCCGGCCCTCTTGGGACAAATCTTAATTTACATCATTCCTAAGATTTTTAGGATTGTAAAAATAAGACTGGACACTGAAGATTCTCTTTCTGCCTAGAGTGCAATGTTTACTAAGTATTTAGTTTACTTTTAAATTAGCAGAATGTGGCTATTTTCCACTTTAATTTGGGACAGCCTTGCCTAGAGTTAGAGAAAGAACGTTGACAGATGGTGGATGTAGCCCTGGTCAGGACTGAGTGTGTACATGCGGAGCATGCTTAGTGATTTCCTCTCATTCCTCACTCCTTCCCTGCTCTGCCCTCACAGCAGAGAACATGGTCAGGCCCACACCTGAGATACTCTCATTTCACAAAGACTCCGGTCTCATTCAGGCAGAGACTATAAACTGAGTACGTTCCAGCTTCTCAATGCTTATCTATCTTTGGACCACACAAAATTGGGGGCTCAACTAAACCAGCCTCCATGAGTGCTCCTCAATCTAAGGCTGAAGAACAGAGGCTTACTCTGGAGGGACTACAGTAAATTCTTGAGTTACTACTGGCACCACATATGAATAACTTAGGTTATGACCAGAATTTTAACTTATGACCAAAGTCTTGAGTTATGACAAGAATGCCAGCTGCTTGTGCAGTTGTAAACAAAAGACCCACGATGCCATAAAGGTGTAGTAAGCATCAGTCTGAACTCAGATATGGATATTTGTGGACATGATTTTAGTCAGGGCTTTATATGTTTGCTACAATCGCTGCTATAAAAATGGCCTCCAAAAAGCTAGGAAAGAAGGTAAAGAAAGAAGGGGAGGTAAACAAAGCAATCATAATTAAAAACGAAATGAAAACTGTAGGGAAATCTGAGAGTGGAGTTCATGTGACCGATCTCACTAATATGAGCAGCATGTCAGAGTCTTGACAATCTCACAGAGAAAAGTTATGTGTATGGAAGCTAGTGTTGCTAAAAGTGTTGCTCAAACTAGCAAGTCCCAATCAACAGTGTTAGTTGAGGCAGAAGGACTGTTATTAATGTGGATAAATGAAAGGCAGATGGCAGGTTATAGCCTGTCTTAGTCTATATGTTGTGAAAAAGCTAGGGCTATAAATGCAGATCTCATAGAGGTTAATCCATCAGCGAGTGATAATGGTGAAACATTTTGCACCATAAGGAGTAGTTTTACAATTTGAATGCAAGAACGGGAGCTCCTAATGTAACAAGCATAGCGCAGCAGCCAGGGCTGATAGAGCCCTTTCATCTGCACACACACTTGCCTGATTCACCACAAGGAGGAAGCTCAGCTGCCTCCAAGCATTCCAAGGAGCACAGGGGGCTGTGTGGGGAGCTTTGCAGACTCTGCAGGCTGTTCCAAGTACAAAGGGAACTGTATCAAAAGTGCCACCACATGGCCCAGAACGCCCTACCCCAGGTGCCTAGAATGGACCCCCAGCATCCATACAAGAGGCCCCACCTGGATGTGGTCCACTCCTGCGTGTCCTGCAGGGCCCCACACCCCATCACTTTCTCTCCTGATCTACATTATGTTCTGGACTCGGGACCAGGATTCCTCATCTATTCCTCATACTTTATTAATCATTTTTTATTATTTTTATAAGTTGCCTTAATTACCTTTTATTCCTCTGAAATCATTTGAAGTCATTTTCACATTTATATATCTTTCAATATTAACACTCCTTTGCTATGTGATATGTCTTTTTAAAAGGAAATTTCCTTACACCAGCTAAATATAGCATAATTTAAAGGAACTGGAATTAAAAAAAAATTGAGATTCAAAAATGTCTCCTAACCAAAGAAGGTCCAGAGAGATCTTACGAGAACTGTGATCTTGCATCATTTATAAAAAGGAAACATATTTCATTGAACAAATATTAGTAAAACAGCCTTCACATGGGTACAGCTGAATTAATCACAATTCCCACCCTAGACTGCTCATTGATCACTCGGGTTTCTGCAGCTCAGCTCCACCCAGTACCTGTGATCAACCTGGGTGGACGTGGCGTGTGGCTCCAGCTCACCCGCTCCAAACCTGTGATCCTCAGACCATCTAGCTGGGCGTGAGTTCCTCATGCTTCTCCACCTTAACTTAAAACCCAGAATATTTCCTGCACAATGGAAAACAAAGGAGAGTATATGTAAAAGACTAGCAGGTGGATTATGTGCTCCTGATTTAAATTTATAATGGGACATTCTCTTTATTCTCCGTTTTTGTGTGACATTTGTAGCCTTGCATGAGTCTGGAGAAGGCCATGGAGTGAAGCCAGAGTGTTGAGACAGGACGCCCTGCTGAGGGGCAGCATCTGTGCCCCGGATGCACCCTGGCCGCTCCTCTGACAGGTGTCAGTGGTTTCCTCTATATAGAGGTGGCTCGGGCAGGGCCAGCCCTTGCCCAGGGAGAGAAACCGAGGCACTCAGCGCTTGGGAGAAGAACGGCTCGCTGCTGGCCTGAGAAAACTCCTGAGGAGCCGGACGTCTCTGCTCTCTGCACACTTGGATCCTGGTAAAGTCGCCAAACAATAGGACGCCAGCCTCGCTCAAAGGTGGTCGTGAAAATTGTAAGAGGAATCACTGTTTTCTGATGCTTAAATGCTACTTTTAACCTATTCATCACTTTAGTGCCAGTTGCATGACGTAGCCTGTTAACACTTTAAGCTGTGTCTGAGCACGTCCCGTCTCCCGCCCTCGGGTGGAGGTGCCCCAAGCACACAGCACAGCTCAGCTCCTCCCCCTTCCCTGCACTCCCGCCCCGTGCTCCCTCTCTTGAGATGTTCTCCTGAATTCTTGATATATTTGTTTGATCTTTTTAAGCTTCATTTTCTAATAAGGAGAAATCATGTGATATTTTAACGTGTGTGTCTGATTCAGTTGACATAATATGCTGGTATCAAGTTGTCTCCATTTGCCTATAACAGACTGAATATGAATTTTGATAGTTTCCCCTCTTCTTGCCTCAAATCTCCATCTGGGATTTGCTTCCACTGTGACTCTGCAGAGACTTTGTCCCACACAGCTATTAATATTCATAAGGTTTCCCAAGACTTGACCTAGTGTAAGCAAACTGCAGTCTCTCCATCGGGATGTCCCGTGTCCAGGGTTCTGTGCACAGACATCAGGACGCTGCTCTGCTCAGCAGGACACGCAGAGCACAGTCTCTGAACCAAAATGTTCCTGGTGTCTGTGATCCACTTCTTCTGTCATTTTTCTTATTTCTGCTCGGAATCATATCTTTTCTTCTCTGCCTGAGATTCTTTTTATGTGTAGTTTTCTTTGCTTCTCAACTATCCCTTTTTCTCTTCTGGGGTCCATACTCTTAAGTGCTCTATGTGCTGGATTCAAATTAGCATGAGGAGTTTTCCTGAGAACATTTGTGAGCTTTGCTTCACTGCAAATATTGATATCATGTAATACCAAGAGATATGTCTGTTTTGAAATTCATTTGAATATTATTTCCACATGATTTTTAAAAAATATATTTGATAGGTCATGTCCTGTATCATAGCATGATATGTCTGTACATAACATATTGACATTCTTCTTATTATGAATATTTCCTCCCTAGTCATACATTCAACTTTTATATATGGAATACATTAACCTTTGAAGAATAGGCAATTTTCTCTAGGAAAAGAAATTTTACATCCAAATGTGTATAATGTCGCATAGTATCACGTTCACTCTCCTGAGTTGTGTGGCCAAGGTTGGAGGTTGAAGTTGACGCAGTGTGTGTTATCAAGTGTCATCTTACGTGAGTATCCTGTGTGATCCCCGTGTCGTGTTGGTATGAGTCCTTTCCCCTTTCAGACTTGGTATACATTTAATACTCATTCTCTAACACTACGGTTGGTCTTTCCTCCTTGTGCACTGCTTCATTTGAAGAGGAAAAAGACTTTCTTGTTTCTCTGCCCTGTGTGTCACTAACGCCGGTGGACATGGGGGTCACCCATCACTACTGTGGACCATGGAGGGTCCTGGGAACAGAGTCACTTTGCTACAGGCTGGTTCTGAACTGAAAACACAAGAAAGGGGAGAACAGTGAATGTACTGATCAGCAACTGTTATTTCTGGCCGAGCAAACAGGGAGGCATCTGAGAATCTGACAGAGGCTGGAGGGTCACTTTCACCAAGGGATCCAGACCAGGTGTGTGTGGGAAAATTGTGACAAGTTTATCCAAAGATGGATGCTGAGTTGTGTGGAGAGACTGGCTCAGAGGTATCTCTGTGTTTGGAATGAAGAAAGAAACTGATTTCATCTGAATTCAAAGGTTTACAGGGCGAATGAACAGATGAGTCGTTGATTCTCATGGTTGTACTTATGAGTTGGCTGCATTTGTGCCTTACATTTTAAGCCTAACTGCATTCTCAAATTTTCTAAAAATATTTGAGCCAAGTTTCCCCTCTTTGGCCCTCATTGACTGCATTCCCCTACTGCCTGGAGGAGACCAAGAGAGTCAGCGATTTCCCCACAGATGAGCTGTAGGCTTCTCACAAAGCGCAGTCCTCCTGGCTTCTTTCTCTATACGCAGTGTTGGTGCTCAGCTCCTGGTCGGCCTGTGAGTGCATCTCTACAGGAGGACGAGGGACAACTGTGCCAATGGCGCTGCGTCCTCAGGTGAGTTGAGTGTTTTTTTCTGCTGGTATTATAAGCTAATTGAGAGCAGGTAGGAGGTGTTAAGTGGAAACAGGAGGGGCGAAGGCATCTAAATTACAGGCAGGATTTCTTGACACCGAGGAAATTTTTGGCGGATGTAAATTCATAGGATATCCTGTAATACATAATATATGTGTAATAATCTCTGTGTAATACACACGTCTGGTCACACAGGTGTCAGTGTTTTTGTGTATGTACGTGAGGATACACTCTGGCTTTGTACTTATAGAATAAATGTGATATTCTCCCTCTTATCCACTCTCTGATCTTTTGCAGGAATGTCAGCCTGCATGTTTGTGCTGTGCTGTGTGGGGCTATTAGAATTGTGCTGAATGTTGGGTATCGGATCTTTGAGAAATAGAACACTACAGCCAGTGGGTGGGTGGGGGTCAGCTGATTCACCAAGAGAATTCAGTAAACAAGGAGGCAAAGATTCAGTACTGAATTAGTAAGCTTTGGAAGAGTAATAAAAGATGTTTAGGAAGAATTGCAATCACCAACCATTTAATCAATTTCACACTTAATCATTGGGAAATAATAACTTCAGTGTAACAAACATTGAAAAAGAACGTAAAAATACTTTCACATTCTTGATCAAAGTCATTGAACTTGCCTATTGAATATTAATAACTTTTCATATCTGATATCTGTATGTGACACTCAAATATAATTGCTTAGTAACTCTCATTTTAAGAGTGGAGTAGGAGAATGAGTAGAAGTTATTCCTTGAGGAACTGGATACACAGTACCTGATGCAAAGCATCTTTTATGTGTAAATGTAGTGTCATCCATACATGAAACCTTCAAGAACAGTAGTTATTTTTTTTTTTTTTTTTGAGACAGGGTCTCACTTTTGTAGTTCAGGCTGGCCCTGCACACAGCCTTGAATTCACAACAACCTCCTGCCTCTTCCTCCTGAGTGCTGGGATTACAGGCGTGAGCCACCACACTCAGCACTGAGTTAAATCCGTGACCCCTAAAATAGTCTTTTGATGTTTCAGAGAATATTGATACTGCTCAGAACTCAGGAAAGTTCACTTAGGACAGTTACAATAATACCAGCTGAAGAGACTTTTAATGAGTCTGGGGTAACGTCTGTCCTGAGCCTAATTCTATACATCAAATTCATTCTAGTGTGGACAGACGACCCACAGAGACAGTGAGAGTCACGCGCTTCAGCCAGTCATCATGGATGGTTGTGAAACCTTCCAGGTTCTGGGGCTTTTTCCAGAATCATAGATAAGGCAGTTCACACAAATATCTTAGAAATGGGAGCACACTTGTCTGGATCCTTCCACATCCACATCAGAATATAAATGTTTTTCAAAGTTGATTTTGTGGGTACATTTTATATAAGCATTAGGATCACAATCAAATTCAGAATTTGTTCCAGTTCCTGACGCATATTAATTCTTCTTTTTCACATTCCCCTGCTGCCCCTACAATCCACACATCTATATACATGAGCATTGTTACCTTTTTTTTTTTTTTAGGTTTTTTGAGACAGGGTCTTGCTTTTGTGGTTCAGGCTGGCCCTGAGCTCAGCCTCAAACTCACATCACAATCCTCCTGCCTCTGCCTCCCGAGTGCTGGGATTACAGGCGTGAGCCACCACGCCCGGCACTGTGGATGTGGTACTGGTTGCTGCTGGGTGTGGGTCTCCACACCCAGTATTGTTATGTGGTTACCAGGGAATCGAACCCAGGCCCTTGCGCCCGCAAGACAGGCGCCAGAACCACTGAGCTAACTCCCCGGCCCCCATTGTTACCTTTTTTAACCATCATTTTAAAAAATTTCCCTTCTGTACATATACTTGCCCCTCTTTTCCCTCCTTCTGTTGAACATTACTCCTATTTCACAAAACCTATCATATAATTTAGAACTTATACCTTCAGTTTCTTGTATCATACAAATGATATTTGAGTTGGAAATCCAAATAGTGGATAATAATGATTTGCTTGTTTTAGATAATAAATTTTCCTTTTTTTTTGAGACAGGGTCTCACTCTGTAGTTCAGGGTGGTGCTGAGCTCACTATGTAGCCCAGGCGAACTCAGAACTCAGAGCAATCCTCCTGCCTCTGCCTCCCAAGTGCTGGGATTACAAGCGAAAGCCTTCATGCCCTGACAGTGGTATGTGGCACTGATTGCTGGTAGAAGTGAGTCACCTCGTTCAGCAGTGTTGTATGTGGTTACTGGGGATTGAATCCAGACCCTTGGTCTTATAAGACAGGCACCTGAACTACTGCTCTAAATCCCAGGCTGCTAATAAAGCTTCCTAATATAAACAAGGATGATATTCTAAAACTTTGACTGTGCAAGTTTTATAACTTTCTTAATAGAAGTCAGCACTGCCATTTTACTAAATAGTCCAGGGCTTTTTGTACCATAAGTCATGTACCATCTTCATAATGATGAATTGCTGAGTTCAGAGTCTGTTTCTAATGTTGCTTCTGAAATTCAAGCTCCTGTTTTGTGTGGAGAGTGAAGCGTGTTACACAAAGCAACTAACTCTCTATGTCTCAGGCTTTCCTCTGCCTCAGCGCTATAACCTGAGATTTCACACAGGAGCTTTCTGTCTAAACTGCAAAGTCTGTGACCTTCTAGGAACCGCTGAGTATTGAAGACGTGATCATAACCTTTACCCCAGATGAGTGGGCCCTCCTGGACCCGTCTCAGAGGAAGCTGCACCGAGATGTGATGGTGGAGAACATTAACCAACTGGTGTCCGTAGGTGAGCTCGTCAGTGTGTCTGTCTTTCTTTTATCATCCAAATGTGAAGTGTCAGTTTTCTAGAATAAATGATCCAATGTCACAATCATTCTGATTTTATTAGTAAATTCACCAGTGATATCAAAGAAAGTTTTGAATTATGACATTTTATGTCTTTTATCAAGCAAAACTAGAGAATCTAGAGGGAACTTTTGAATTTAATGGATGTCCTGAAATTAAAAATACACTAATAATTGGAAAAGAATTATTTAAAATTCTACACGTTGACTCTTCAGTCAGACTAAAGATAAAAGGAACGTGAGCATTATTCAGGAATATGGGTGATATTTTTTATTTTAATACTATTATTTGTAGCATAGACTTGCTTCCATTTATTACTCTTGAAAGATTAATTCAGCACTTTCTTTAAAAATAGGAATCCATATACGTACCCTGAGAACTCTATTCTTTGGCACACTTTCTAGGTTTCCTCTTCCTATAGAACACTCACTCCATTTTTCTGGATGTATTTCCATGGTTTAACCTCCACTTCCTTATTTCCTTTCAGTTGCATTCAATGAACTCGATCAAAATTTAGTTTTTCATGAAAAAAATGAAAATAGACTTGCTTTCTTTTCCCTGACCAGGATACCAGGTCTGCCAATCAGATTTGAATTTTCTTTTCCTTGAGAAAGAAAGACAGTGGCCGGTGGAAGGGAGAGATTCTCCCCAGCCGCAGAGTCCAGGTAAGAACCACTGCCTGGGGCGTCAGTGCAGATGGGACCACGGTGGTGTGCAAAGCGCAGGAACTGCAGTGCGTGATGCTGTGTAAATGTGCGAGGGCACACGGCCCATTCTCTGAGGTTTTCTCACTGCTTCTTTCATGCCGCCATCTCCAGGCACGTGGACTGCTATCCTTGCTTTGGCTTAGAGAAATAGAATATTCATATATTGATTGGAGTGAAAATTTCATACCTGGACCCTTGTGCTCATAGATTCCATGAAAGATTTTCCCTCTGTGCCTGCACAGGCTCATGTCACCATTTAACATTTTCCGAATGGAATCTTTATAAACTTCCACAATTTCCAAAGCTCTTATTTGTACAATTTAGATGTAGACCACTCTTAGCAATTACTTGTTCAAGTGCATCTTTATTATCACTGGTCTTTTGTAATTCTTTGTTCTGCAGAAAATGAGTTTTCATGTTACCAGTTTGGACCTGCATAACACACTTCGCTCCTTGTCAGGCCCCTCACTCCCTCCTTAGCATTTCCTCTCACCGTCTCCCCATCCTCTTCCCTGATACTCTTTTACCTTCTCCGTGTCATTTCCGATGCTGTGGGTGATGAGATGAAAAGTTTTTGCTCCAATTCACAACCCAGCTGAGAACCACAGACTCCCGCTTTGGATGGATGGGAGCCTGGCCAGGGTGTATGTGAAATGCAGCCTACTTCCTGTTTCCATTTCGATGATGTATTGACTATATCAAATACTTACAGCCTCTAATTTGCCCATTGCTATTTCTACTCCTTGCAAGTGGAAATATTTGGTGTTCTTTCCATTAGATGAATAGTAACTTAGAAACTAATATTTCATTTTACCAATTTGCATGTGCTTGGGACATCTGATACCATTTGTTCTCTCTTTACCTGTTTACCATTTCTTCATGCCTTATCCTCTACTTTGTAAGTATTTTGTTTGTTAATATGTTGTCAGACCTGTATCTCCTTTTTTCTTCTCCATTTTTCATTTGGAAAAAAAAGCAATATATTTGACTTTACTAATCGACGTGGTGGATGCAACATCAACTTCCACCATAGCATATTTTGTCTTCCATTTTATGTTTTGTTTTGTTTTGGGTTTTTTTTGCTAAAAACCTACTTTATTAATTGGATGTATATGTTGTATGTTGTATCTATGTTCCTGAATTGTTTTTCTATGGATGCTAGTGATGACTTTGACATTTATATTACCAAAACTATTGCCCTATATTTTTCTCTTCTTGAGTTTTTGTTCTATCATGCTCTTGTTATAGTTTTGTTTCTTAGATTTTTTTGAGACAAGGTCTGGCTTCATTGTTGAAGCTTGCCTTGAGCTCATTATGTGGCCCACGTTAGCCTTGAACTCGTGGCAATCCTCCTGCTTCTGCTTCCTGTGTAATAGGATTACAGGTGTGACCTACCATACCCGGCTGGTGTGATTCTCTTCACATAGGGGTGAAGAAGCATTTTTCCTTTTCTATTTTGTGAAAGTCTTTTAAAACACTGTTTTCCATGATTCCTTTACAATCTGCTAAATATTGGCCACAAGCAGTATGGTGCTGAACTTCTTTTGTGGAGAGAGAATACTCTATTGCTTCAGTCTCAGTTTTTGTCATTGATTTATTTTTATATTCCATACCCACAAGATCCAGTTTTGACCTACCCTGTTTTGAATCCTACTATCCATTATTCCTAGACCTTCCAGGATTTCCTGTAAATCTGTTTTGAAAATATATCATTGTAATACTCTGCATTTCTAGTATCTATCTGCAGTTCTAATATCTCTTTTAGCTAAATACAAATAAGTCAACTTCATCATTTTTTATGTATTTCAGGATTTTACAGTTCAATGGTTCTAAGAAAATTTCATTTCAATGATTATTTTATTGCTGTTTTTATCTGTGCTTCATTAACTTGAATTCAGTAGCTTATTCTTAATTTTGTGATTTTTTTGTATTTGTGTTCATTGCTTATGTTATTTCAATAAATTTGACATATACTAGTGCTTCCAGAAATGTATTGAACGAGTGGTGACAGTGTTCATCCTGGTCTTCTCACTGATTTTGGAGTGAGAGCTTCACTTGTGGTCAGTTGTTGTTCTGCAGTGGTTGTTGGCTTGTCATAGATGCTGAGTTATCACATTGAAATAAAAAGCAGCTATTTCATTTTTGTAAGTTTATTTTTTATCACGATTGAGATCTGACTCTTTTGAAACTCTTTCTGCATCTGTTGAGAAGAGCATATGATTTTTGTCCTTGCCTCTGTTAATATGGTGTATTTCATGTGTTGGATTGTGTATGTCTAACTATCATCCCGGCATCCCTGTAATGAGTCCTCTGCAGTTATGCTGCATAAACTTCTGGATGATTTCCTGCTTCTGTTGTCCAGTATCTTAGTGCAGATTTTTGCACCTATGTTCTTTACAGAGAGCGGCTGGTAGTTGTTTCTTTCAGGTAGTCACTTCTCTTGCTTTGGCATCAGGGTAATGGTGGCATCCAAGAATGAACTTGGGAATTTGCTTTCATTTCTGTTTCTTGAAAGACCTTAGTAATGAGCAGCAGTATGTCTCCTCTAACTTTCTCATAAAATTCATCAGTGAACACATCAGGGCCAGGACTTTTTTGGATGTTGTTGGTAAGTTTTCAATTACAGCTTCAGTTTTATTGACAGATATTGGTTTATGTAGAAAATTTATATCTTCATGGTTCAGATTTGATAATTCATTCATTTTCCACAATTTGTCCGTTTCTTCTCTGTTTTCCCTGTCATTAGTGTGGAGATTTTGAAGGAGATATTCATAATCTTTTGAATTTATGCAGCATCTGTTGTCATTTCACCCTTTTCATTCTTAATTGTATTGATTTGAGACTTTTTTTGGTCTTAGTTTTTGAATATTTTGGCTACAGATTTGTTAATTTTCTAAAACATTTCAGAGAATCAACTCTGATTCATTGAGTCTGCATATTTTTTTCTGGTCTCCATTACATTAATTTTTACTCTTGTCTTTATAATTTCCTCCCTCATATGAGCTTTGAGATTGACTTGCTCTTTTCCTCAAAGCTTGACTTTCACCCTTGTTGTTTACGTTAGCCTGGTGTGTTTCCCTGATATGGGTATTCTCTACTAAAAATTTCCCTCCTAGGAGTGTTTTCTTTGCATCCTGCAAGTTCCAAATTGCTATACTGGCACTATCATTTAATTGTAGAAACTGTCTAATTTCTCTCTTAAGTTAATCTGTGACATATTGGTAATTCATTAGGATCTCGTTTACTTTCCAAATGTACAGTGGTTCTTTTCATTTCTTTTGCCACTGATTTCAATATTATTGCATCACAGTCTGATGGTAAGTGTGGAATGATTTCACTTCCTTTAGAGGTACTGTAGCTTGTTCTATGAGCTAGTATGTGGTGCATTTTATGAAAGATGTCCTGCTTACAGCTGAGAAGAATATGTATTTGAATGTTATGCAGTAGAATACTGTGTAGACAAGTTATTTACAAGTTACTAAGTCAAGTTATTTAAAAGTTTGATTCAATCAGAATATTTCATTGTTGTTTTTGTTTTCTGCCTAGTTGATCTTTCTATTTGTGACAATGGGATGTGGAGAGTGCTCTCCTCAATTATGCTAGTGTTTCTTGTCTTTTTCCAGCTTGTAAATATACATTTTATATAAATGAGTATAATGGTGCTTGGGTACTCGGTTTTTGTGATTGTTATCTCTTCCTCTTGGATGGTTCCCCTCACAAGGATGTAGTGTCTCTCTTAATCAGTCTTTTCTTGAGGTCCACATTTTCTTGAAATAGAATAGCTGTCCCTGGTTTTGTCTACGCTGCTGTCAGAAGGAATATTGTTGTCTAAATTTTGACTTTCAGTCAATATATTTCTTTGTGTATTAAACGTGTTTCTTATATAGAATATATTGTTGGATCTTGCAGAAGCAGATCTAGAAAGATCCATTCTGCCTACTCTTTCATTTGACTGGTGAATTGAGATCATGTACATTAATGCTTAGAACTGATACACATTGACTTACCCTGTTGTGTTATTTTCCTGTGGTTGTCTCCCTTCTTTAGTCCTCTGCTTAATTTCTTGCTTAGCCTGGTGGCTTTATTCCTCTCAGCTTCATGGAGGTGTCATCTGTGTTATTTCTTTCTGAAATCTCCTTTAGAATTGTTTGGAGTGCTAGTTAGTATTCCTGAATATTTTCAGATATTGTTTGTCATGGAAGTATCATGTTTTTCTGCAGTTGAAAGATATCTTTGTGGGTTACCTCAGTCTGGCTTTCAGTTTGTTTACCTTTTGAACTTCACATACTTCAGTCCATGCTCTCTCGATTTGAGTGTTTGTGTTGAGAAGTCTGCTGTGTTTCTGATAGTCTTTACTTCATGGTGATTTGTTTCTGTTTTCTAATAACTGTAAGATTCTTTCATGCATTGAATATATACAGCCTTGTCTATTATGTACCTTGGGAAAATTACTTTGTTCATGGCAAAATGTATGTGTACATGCCACACTTTCAGGTTGTCAAATTCTTCTTCCCTGTTTGGCAAGATTTCTTTCATTACTTCTCTGAATAAGTTCATTTAATTCATTTGTACTATCACCTGGTTTTGCTTGGTCTCCAATCAAATCAAATTTATAGTTTTCTTCTTTGCATCATTTAAACACTGAACAATGGGTTTCTCATGGTCTTTGCTATTTCTTTTTTTATTTGAAAGAGTCTATGTTACATCATTTTATACAGTTGATTTTCTTGGTATATTTTATATACCTCTTTGATCACAATTGACATGGAGAATTTGGACCAGTACATGACACAACTTATTCTCATTTTTTTCACAGCCCCTCCCCCATGCAATTTCCAGAATAAAAGACACTTAGCCTTGGTGCACAGTAAAATTTTTATTTTCCTATGACACTCTTATTTCTTTGTTTTTGCAAATAAAAAGAAAGAAAGCTCTCTCATGAGATCCCCAAAAGGATAAGAACGCAACTCATTCAAAGAAATGACCCATCTGCAATCAAAGTCCTGGTAAGTTTATATAGAAGAATATTTAATCTCATCCATGCTCATCTCAGAAACATCTCATCTCAACTGAAGAATTTTTATTGTGGTCAGTTAGTAATGGAGCTCCATGGATTGCGTGTTAGCTGAGGTTATCCACTCTCTGAGGAAGAATGTCTGAGAATTTGCATTTAGTTGCAGTTAACATGAGTTTAGATCTATATGTGTAACATCGGAGTATTATTGTGGACAGCTTCTGAAATTGAGCAAGAGTTAACATAAATGATTCCTTGGTGGGTTGTGGTAGTATAAATAGGAAGTAAATTTCATAAATGATAAAAATACTGTACTGTTATACAAGAAATATAAATGTCTTGTCTATATTTCAGTATTTATTTGTGAATTATGTAGAGAAAATACCACAGGAATATATATATTGTTCCATCATGGACAACTGTTAATTTTTTATTGAAATAGAAGCCTTATTGAAATATGCCCAGGGCCGGGGAGTTAGCTCAGTGGTTCCGGCGCCTGTCTCGCAAGCGCAAGGACCCGGGTTCGATTCCCCGGTAACCACATAACAATACTGGGTGTGGAGACCCACACCCAGCAGCAACCAGTACCCACATACCACAGTGCCGGGCATGGTGGCTCACGCCTGTAATCCCAGCACTCGGGAGGCAGAGGCAGGAGGATTGCTGTGATGTGAGTTTGAGGCTGAGCTCGGGGCCAGCCTGAACCACAAAAGCGAGACCCTGTCTCAAAAAACCTAAAAAAAAAAAAAAAAAAAAAAAAAAAAAAAGAAATATGCCCAATCATTTTATGAAAAATGGAAGATTTTTATCCCTTTCTGTCATATTATTATCGTTTCACATTTCTGTTAATAAATGGTGTATAAAGATGCATTGAGAATAATCTCATAGTCAGAAGTTATAGATGTTTCGATAAAAATCAATCACGGTATATTCATATAAATTATTTCAATATGAACAGAACACAAAATACTGCTCACATCTTAGGCCATGTGTCCTGACTACCAGTGTAAAGAAGGTGTAAGTGTGTACCTATTTAATAAATTATTCATATCTTACTTTGTTCAGTTAACATATAAACAGCAGATGACAGATACTCTTATGTAATTTGTGTGGCAAAAACATTAATCAAACTGAAACTCTTTCTACAGGAATGTCATCATGTTAAGGAACTTCCATGTGAAAACTATCTGGGTGGGCAAACGCTCAAACTTGTAACTCTCCATGGCAAGCAGAACATGACTGAATCCAGAAACAGTTCATACAATTGTCATCTCCATGGTAAATCCCTTGTGAGTGGTTCTGAACTTATCGGAGACATTCAAAGTGACATCAGAGAGAAGTCTTGTGATTGTGATGTGTGCCAAAAAGCCTTCAGAGAATGTCTTAATATCCATGACCCTGAGAAATGCAATAGAGCAGAGAAATGTGATGAATGTCACGTGTCTGCAAAAGCTTTCACTAAGTCAACTACCCTGAGACAGCATGAGAGAGCAAACACAGGAGAGAAACGGTGTATGTGTGTTGTGTGTGGAAAAGCTTTCCCTAAACCACGTGATCTTAAGAGACATCTAAGAACCCACACTGGAGAGAAACCACATGAATGTCATCTGTGTGGGAAAGCTTTTACTCAGTCATCTACCCTGAAGACTCACATGAGAACACACACAGGAGAGAAACCATATGAATGTCATCTGTGTGGGAAAGTCTTTACTCACTCAAGTACCCTTAAGAGTCATGTGAGAACACACACTGGAGAGAAACCATATGAATGTCATCTTTGTGAGAAAGTTTTTACTACGAGATATGCCCTTAAGAGTCATATGAGAACACACACTGGAGAGAAACCATATGAATGTCATCTGTGTGGGCAAGTTTTTGCTATGTCATGTACCCTTAAAAGTCATATGAGAACACACACTGGAGAGAAACCATATGAATGTCATTTGTGTGGGAAAGTTTTCACTAAGAGATATACCCTTAAGAGTCATATGAGAGCACACACTGGAGAGAAACCATATGAATGTCATCTTTGTGGAAAAGCTTTTATTACATTTTATAAGCTTAAGATTCATATGAGAACACACACTGGAGAGAAACCATATGAATGTCATCTGTGTGGGCAAGTTTTCGCTACGTCATATACCCTTAAAAGTCATATGAGAACACACACTGGAGAGAAACCATATGAATGTCATTTGTGTGAGAAAGTTTTCACTAAGAGATATACCCTTAAGAGTCATATGAGAACACACACTGGA
Organism: Petromus typicus; assembly: GCA_004026965.1. Taxonomy (NCBI): domain Eukaryota; kingdom Metazoa; phylum Chordata; class Mammalia; order Rodentia; family Petromuridae; genus Petromus; species Petromus typicus. The sequence goes on along the minus strand of PVIR01001538.1, from coordinate 7,464 downwards.
GAGAAACCATATGAATGTCATCTTTGTGGAAAAGCATTTGTTACATTTTATCAGCTTAAGATTCATATGAGAACACACACTGGAGAGAAACCATATGAATGTCATCTGTGTGGGCAAGTTTTCGCTATGTCATGTACCCTTAAAACTCATATGAGAACACACACTGGAGAGAAACCATATAAGTGTCATTTGTGTGAGAAAGCTTTCACTGTGCCCCGAACCCTTAAGAGACATATGAGAACACACACTGGAGAGAAACCATATTAATGTCATCTGTGTGGAAAAGCCTCCAGTCAGCCATGTACTCTTAGGAGTCATATAAGAACACACACTGTTGAGAAACCATATGTGTGTCATCTGTGTGAGAACATTTTCACCCAATCATATACCCTTAAGAGATCTATAAGAACACACACTGGAGAGAAAACATGTTTGTGTCATCTGCGTGGGAAAGCTTTCACTAACCCATCTACCATTAGGAATCATACGAGAATATACCATTGAGAGTAACCATATGAATGAAATCTGTGTGAAAACTCTTGACTCATTAATCTCTCTTTTGGCAACATGAGAACCACGCTCTAGGGAAAAATCATGCATGTCTTCATGTTTAAAGCCATCAGTAAACTATATTCTTTTAGTCTTCACAAGAGAACTTACACAGGATGTAAAGCACATTAACATTTTGTGTGTGGGAAAGCTTTGAATCAATATTTCTGTCTTGCTATCCATTAGGAACACACTAGGCAGCTACTCCTATACCATGTGTGGGGAAACATCTTTAATAATTCCTCCAGCATAAATGGGCATGAGAAACAACTCTTAGCACATTAATCATACACAGGACCTCTGTGTGGGAAATAGCCACCTACTCCAAACATCCGGATAGAGCGTATACTGTGAAGGGACATATAAATATTGAAATGGAAAAGTCGTCAGTAAATCTTATCTCAAACCACAGGCTAAAGATGCACAAAATAGACAAACTCATCATGGAGGGAAGAATGTGTTTGCATGAGTATGTTTCTCCCAATAGCCTGACCCTTGTTGGTGCTCACCAGAAGTACAATGAATTTCTAAAGCAGATATTCTGAATATTTATATATTCATATATATTCATATATTCTATACATATATTCTATTACATTGTGAGTAAACATAAAGTGAATATCGAATCAACTCATTGTTAGCTGCCAATGTGCATCTGACCAACCACACACCCAAGGTGAATGGTGTGGAAAAAGTTGCTGTTGCTGTCGGCCTCAGTCAGGGTTACTCATCCCAGCAAAAGTAACTATATGTTCAAATAGTACTACAAGAGAACACAGATATTTGTGTATCAAACATTGTTTCTGATAATTCATCCTGGAATCTGACACATGTAAATTCTTCAGTCGTATACCTAGGCTGAAGATACAGTCGAGAACATGCTCGGGAATTCACTCCCTAGAATGAGTGCTGGAATATGCCAATTTATAATTTATTTTTCAATGTTAGAAAACCCCACTTGCCTGATCTCCTAGATTTCCAGTCAGTATTCTAAGCATAATGCTTAAGTTGTAGAAGTATTGATAGAATAGACACCAACTAAATAACTCACAGGTGACTATGGGCTCTGGACGAATGTCAAATAATAACCTGAAAAACTGATTTCCTGTGAAATAATGATCACTTCTTAATTCAAATAGCAGTGTGTTGGGCAAATGTGAGCAAGATACTGGAACTGAAACTCCATGTCATGAATAATTGAGAGATCAAAATAAAAATAGGCTTTCTATTAAAGGAAGTTATTCTCTCAGTGGAGATTTCTGCTTTAAGTATTATTGGATTAAATATAAGAAAGATTTTTAAGAAATTTCTTAGAATAAATAAAACCACACTAATTAAAATATACAACAAATTTCAAAAACCAAAATAAAAATACTCATTCTACACAGCACAAATTTCAGAATGCTGACAACACAATGTTTTATGAAAAATGTCACATTAATACAGGGTAGTGTGGTTAGCTAGATATATCAAACATGGTGTCTGGCTAATTAAATTTGGAAAAACTGCACTCAGTATTTTTTATGTATAGAAATGCAAACTAACATTTTAAATTATTAAACTAATAAAACAGATTGAAGAAATCTGAATGTTCTTCAGTAGTATTTAATGGCAGTTTAAACACATGGATACACACGGATGGTAGTGAGTACATGACCGGAGCCCTCTGCAGTGGGTCCTGGTATCCTGTGATGCACTACAACACAAAGCCCACAGGAGTAAAGATCAGGAAGTGAGGAGACTTTGAACTGAGTCTTGGGTGATCAGAGCTGCCCTGGGCAGCAATTGCAAGGTGACCAAGGGTTTCCAGTGTTTTATTGGCTGCTGGTATTAGATGTTAATATACGTAGGATTTGCAGACATCCAGGGGTACAGTATGGAGTGTCTGGAAGCATCTGTAGTGGTTGATGTGCAGAAAGGTATCTCTGACATGCAGGCAGGAAGGCTGACAAGCAAACAGGAATGGAAACGGGAAGGCACTACTTGTAGTGCTTGGAGGGAGCTAAGTGTGCTGAGACTTAATTATTGACATTTAATACTTTGCAATACATTGACTAATGCTACCTCCATGTTATGAGCCAACCATTCATATTGCTTTTATGATCGTGTCATGAAGAGACATACATATATTCAATACATTCCAATCAAGGTATTGAAAACAGTGTTCTGTAAGACGAGAAAAACAACCCTAAAATCTATCAGCAACATCCACACACAAAAAGCAGGTATAATTATTTTTGGCAAGTGCAGGAGCAGCACAAAATTACATATTCACCTTGCAAAGTAAGATATTTCCTTCTAGTGTATTCTAGTTGAAAAATATTTGGAAATGCACGTTGGTATTTGATATATTATCCATGAACAGTTTTTATAGTGTGGGGTTTGGGGGGTGTAATTCTATGAAATTTGTAAAGTTCACTTTTCTAAAACTATTTGTAGTTCAGTCAGTGTTTCCATCAATATATGTACTTGTCTCTTTTTCAGCAAAAGATGAGTTGTTTTTGTGATTTTTCTCAGGGTCTACCACACTATTGTTTTTGTTTCCATTTATGCTAATGAAAAGATTTTTAAAACTCTTTGAGAGTGGGCCGCTCAGGAAACAGCGACTGTGCCACCGAATCTGCACCAGGGTTAGAGTTTACTGGCCTCCAGGCCCACGCCGGAAGAGCACCCAGGGACTGAGTTTTGCAGTGGGTGGCTTGGGAAACAGCGACTGCGGCACCCAGTCTGCATCACTGAATCTGCGCCAGGGTTGGAGCTTGCTGGCTTCCAGGCCTATGCCGGAAGAACACCCAGGGACTGAGTTTAGCAGCAAGTGGCTTGGGAAACAGAGACTGCAGCACCCAGTCTGCGTCACCGAATCTGCACTGGGTTTGGAGCTTACTGGACTCCAGGCCCATGCCGGAAGAGCGCCCAGGGACAGGTTGGCAGCGGGCAGCTCGGGAAACGGTGACTGTGTCACCAAACCGGCGGCAGGGTTGGAGTTTGCTGGCCTCCAGGCCCACGCCGGAAGAGCACCCAGGGACTGAGTTTAGCAGCGTGTGGCTCGGAAAACAGTGACTGTGCCACCAAACCTGCACTGGGTTTGGAGCTTGCTGGCCTCCAGTCCCATGCTGGAAGAGCGCCCAGGTACTGAGTTAAGCAGTGGGTGGCTCGGGAAACGGTGACTGTGGCACCGAGTCTACCTCACTGAATCTGTGCCGGGTTTGGAGCTTGCTGGCTTCCAGGCCTACGCCGGAAGAGCGCCCAGGGACTGAGGTTAGCAGGTCAGAGTCTGACTTTCTCCACAGTAACTGCAGAAGCACATCCAGTCACCCTGTATTGGTGAGAAGGTGGGCCTGTTAGAGCAACAGCCCCTACCATTGCAACTGCACAGGGCCTACAGCCTACTGGCCTCCAGCCCGACTGCACAAGTTAGCCCAGAGACTCTGTATTGCTGAGCAGGTGGGCCCATTGCAACCTCAGACAGTGCCACTGTAGCAGTTCAGGAGCCACAGTCTCCCTCCCTCTAAAGTAGACAAGAGAAGGTGTTCTGAATGTATTGATTGAGTGTCTCATATGCTGTGCCAGAACTAGGGGTTTTTCTTTAGGTCCCAATACAGACTGCAAAGAACAACCCAGGAAACACTGCTATTTTAACGTTTCCTAAGTATTAGGAGGAAAGTGACTAGCAACAAACAGTGCCAGAAAACGGGCAGGTCAGAGATGAGGAAACACTCAAAATCTCAGACACAAAGATCCTCACCTAACACAGGGGGAAGGGAAATAGAGAAGTGTGAACTCAGTCTTCAGTGTCCTCAGAAATGGTAACCAAAGCAGACCTAGTAAAATGGAAATCAGAACTGATCTCTGAGATGAAAGCGGAGATATTGCACACTGTCAACATGATGATTAATAAAGCTAAAGAGGAAATCCTGGAGTTCATAGAATCCAAGCTAGCACAAGCAATGGAACCTTTTAAACACCTACAAGAAGAAGTCCAGGAAATTAAGAAAGAAAATGAAAGTTTGCGCAATAGAATCAATTTGGCAGAAGACCGAATTTCAGACCTAGAAGACAGGATCTCAACCAATGAACTGGAAAGGCATACTCTATGGAAAAAAGCAAGCGATAATGAAAAGTCAATCCAACAGCTCCTAGATGATTCAAAGAAGAATAACATAAGATTGACTGGAGTCACTGAGGAAGCAGGAGACAATGCTAAAGACATCAAAAAGCTATTCACACAGATAATGGCAGAAAACTTCACAGAAAAAGGGAAAGAATTGGACACACAAATATATGAAGCATACAGAACGCCACATGCCCGTGACATGAAAAAATCTACACCTAGGCATATAATCATAAAAGTCCCAGATATCCAAAAAAAATAATGAAATACTGAAAGCAGCCAGAGAAAAGAAAACAGTTACATTCCAAGGGAAGCCCGTCAGGATCACAGTGGACTTCTCAACTCAAACACTCAATGCAAGAAGAGCCTGGAGTGAAGTCTTCCAAGCCCTAAAGGAAAACAACTTCCAACCCAGACTGATGTATCCTGCAAAACTATCCTTCAAAATTGATGGGGAAATAAAATGCTTTCATGACAAAGAACACCTGAAAAATTTCACAAACACAAAACCTGTGCTCCAAAACATTTTAAAGAATATCTTGGAGAAAAATAAGGAAAGTTACAAATCCATGAGACCTAACTGAGGCAACCCATGGGACCTAACAAGAAACTGATGGGGAAAGGGCAGAAGTACAATAACACAGCCAAGAACAGGAAAACATGGCAGCACTAAATTTACCTATATCAGTCATAATAATTAATGTCAATGGACTCAATGAGCCAATTAAGAGATACAGACTGTCAGAGTGGATCAAAAAGCAAGATCCTACAATCTGCTGCATACAAGAAACACACCTAATTCAGAAAGAAACCCATGGACTAAAAGTAAAGGGATGGGAAACAATACTTGATGCGACTAGAAACAGCAAGAAAGCAGGAGTGGCGATTTTATTTGCAGACAAAATAAACTTCAAGCCAAAAACTGATAAAGAGTGATAAAGATGGACACTATCTTTTAGTTCAGCGAAAAATCCAAGAGACAGAAATCACAATCCTAAATATCTATGCTTCAAATTCTAATGCACCCAACTATATAAAACAAATATTAACAGACTTGAAAAACCAGATAAACTCCAATACAATCATAGTAGGGGACCTCAATACCCCACTGTCAGAAAGAGAGAGACTGACTGGACAAAAAGTCACTAAGGAAATCCTTGAGCTCAACCAGACTCTTCAGCAAATGGACTTAATAGATGCCTACAGAGTATTTCACCCCACAAAGTCAGAATATACATTCTTCTCAGCTGCTCATGGATCATTCTCCAAAATAGACCATGTGCTCATTCATAGAACAGGTTTATGCAAATATAAAGGGATTGAAGTTATCCCTTGTATACTGTCGGACCATAGTGCCCTCAAATTGGAGCTGAATAGCAAAGGATAGCCCAGGATCTTCACAAACACATGGAAACTGAACAACACTCTGCTGAACAACCAATGGGTCACAGAAGAAATTAGAGAAGAAATTGAGCAGTTCTTACAACTAAACGATAACCCCAGTACAACATATAGAAATTTATGGGACACAATGAAAGCAGTTCTACGAGGAAAATTCTTAGCAGTGAAAGCCTACATCCAGGAAAAGGAGCAAGCTCAAATAAATAACTTAATGCTGAACCTCAAGCAACTAGAAAGAGAGGAGCAAAACAAACCCAAAGCTCACACTAGGCAAAAAATTATGAGGATCAGGGCAGGAATTAATGCAATAGAAACATAGAGAATGGTTCAAAAAATCAATGAATCCAAAAGTTGGTTCTTTGACAGGATAAACAAAATTGATAGACCCTTAGCCAACCTCATTAAACAAAGGAAGAAAAAGGCTCATATCATGCTACTAGGAATGAGAATGGAGAAATTACTACCAACCCAGAGGAAGTCCAGAGGATAATAAACACCTACTTTGAAAATTTATACTTCAATAAAATGGAAAATGTAGAAGAAATGGATAGATTTCTAGGCACATATGAACTCCCAAAGCTGAATAAAGAAGATATAGAAATGTTAAATGCCCCAATTTCAATCTGTGAAATTGAAAATGTAATTAAAAACCTGCCAACAAAGAAAAGCCCTGGACCTGACGGTTTTACTGCTGAATTCTATAAAACTTTTAAAGAAGAGTTAGTGCCTCTACTTCTGAAACTCTTCAATGAAACTGAAAAGGAAGCAGTACTCCCAAACTCATTCCTGGAAGCAACCATTACCCTGATTCCAAAAGCAGAGAAAGACCCAACCAAAAAAGAGAACTATAGGCCAATATCTCTAACGAATATCGATGCAAAAATCCTCAATAAGATTCTGGCAAAGAGAATACAGATAATTCTCAAAAAGATTCTACACCCTGAGCAAGTTTGATTCATCCCAAGGATGCAAGGATGGTTCAACATACGTAATTCAATCAATGTTATACACTATATTAACAGGCTTAACGACAAAAATCATATGGTCATCTCAATTGATGCAGAAAAAGCGTTTGACAAAACACAACACCCATTTATGTTCAAAACTCTACAGAAGATCGGAATAGATGGTCTGTATCTCAAACTAATAAAAGCTATCTATGAGAAACCTTCAGCCAGTATCATACTAAATGGTCAAAAATTGCAACCTTTCACACTAAGATCAGGAACAAGACAAGGGTGTCCTCTCTCACCACTTCTGTTCAATATAGTTCTGGAAATATTAGCCATAGCAATTAGGCAAGAGAAAGAAATAAAAGGAATCAAGATTGGAAAAGAAGAAGTTAAATTGTCATTATTTGCTGACGACATGATACTCTATCTAGAGGATCCTAAAAACTCAGT
>PVIR01001537.1:76329-121293 GCA_004026965.1 Petromus typicus | reverse complement strand
GCATGATGATCTGCTCAAAGGAGAACTAACGTGGCACTTGAGAAAAGTAAACACAAACAAAAAATCTCAATTTTCCCCTGGAAGACAGCCCAGATGGATAGGACCAAATCATCAACATGGACTAGAAAGACACAGCAACTTCACTTGACATTTGATAATCTTTACTGAGTCTACTGACAGGCTGCTAGCTTTCAAAAAAGAAAATATAGTGCCCCTGATACAAAAATCTAATAACACATACACATATTAATTCGAGTATCTTCTTCAGCCAGCATCTCCAGTGTTCTATTATCCCAACTTGGTTGTAGTTACAATGCTGGGCACTCAATATTCCAGTAAGCTCTGAACTGACTGTCTTTATAGTTTAATCTCTTCACTGCAGCCAGAGAAATATTCATATATAAGTCAGATTGTTTCATGCTCCAAAACTATCCAGTGGCTTTCCCTTATACTACTCATTTTTCTAATGGACTTATAAAACTACCTAGTTACCGAGATTCTGAAAATCCAGTAAGACACAAAAGATAGTTCACATAGTGCCCGCATACATGTTAACTAATCTAAATATATCTTCCAAGATGAGACCAACAACTTTCATAGAGGGTGGTAAATTACTAAAGAGAAACTTAATTTCCTCCATACATTTTTCTATTCTTTGCTTTAAAGAAATTAGAAGAATCAAGATAGTTTATTTTAAATACCTAGAGCATACAAGATAAAAATACAGTGGCAGGATGACTAGACTATGTAACACAAGACCACACCATAGCTGGTTACTAAAATGCATGGTGTCAGGTGCATGGAAAACCTAGAGACGGGCTACAAAGCTGGCTCTAGGCTTCCTAGCACTTAGCATCAGAAGGAAAAATAATAACTAAATGCCCTCAGATGCAGCGAAAATGACCATGAATATATAAAACAATGTTCAGCATCACTGGCCATCAGACAAATGGAAATTAAAACTACTTTAAGATATCATCTTACCCCAGAAAGAATGTTTATCATAAAAAATCTAATAGCAACAAATGCTGGTGAGGATGGGGGGAAAAAGGAACTCTTCTACACTGTTAGAGGGAAGGTAACTAATACAAACAGTATGGAACTGGTTTGAGGAATCTCAAAAAGCTAAAAATAGAAATTCCATTTAACTTAGTGAGGCCCTTAATAGGTGTCTCCCTAAAATAGTTAAAAGTATCATATTACAGTGACACATGCACACATATGCTTATAGCAATACAATTTATAATAGTAAGATCTTGGAAAGAATGTATATATAAACCAACAAACGAATGGATAAGGAAAATGTACTATTTATACATTCTGTGGTGTTTAGTTTTACTCCGCCACAAAGATAAACTCGAGGAAATCATAGGCAAATGGATGCAACTGAGAAAATACTGTTAAATGAAATAAGACAGACACACAAGTTTAAGTGTCACTTAGTTTCTCTTATATGAGAAATTGAAAAGAACATGTGCAATTGAGGAGCAAAATGGAAGACAAAACAGAAAGTGGGGAGAGGTTCAGATGGTTCAACTCACCTATCTATTGTTTCAAAAGTAATTTAATTTATATGCTCTTTTGTTTCATTTTTACTAGTTTATTCATCCACTAAAAAGAAAGTATTGTGCTGGTATTTGTTTCTTCTTTGTAAGTTAATCTTTTTTTTTTTAAGATTTGAATCTTTATTGGCATGTTTTATATGCACATCATGATCACACTCAACACTGAGAATTTGTACCAGTATATGACACAACTTAATTCTCATTTTTTTCATTCCTCTACCCAACCTACAATGCCCCTACTTCCTATATACATAAGCTTTGTTTCCTTTTTTAACCATCACATTTTTTCTTTCCCCTCATTACTTATCCTTACCTCCCTTTTCCCTTTGAATATTTTCTATTTCACAATATCTATCATACAGTCTAGAATTCATTTACAAGTTCAGTTTCTAATAGCAGAGAAAATATATTTACATATCTGTGACCTATTTATTTCAATTAAGAGTATGTCCTCAAGATATGTCCATTTGAGTATAAATAAATCAAATTTATTATTCTTTATGGCAGAGTAATATTCCATTTTATTACAAAACAATATTTTCTTTATTCAGTCTCCAGTTGATGGGCATTTGGGTTGTTTCCAAGATTTAGTTATTATAAACTGAGATGCTATAAAGATGGGGGCATATATGTCACTGTGATATGAATTTTTCAATTCTTTTTTTTTTTTTTTTTTTTTGAGACAGCTCTTGCTTTTTGTAGTTCAGGCTGGCCCTGAGTTCAGCCTTGAACTCACAGCAAATCCTCTTGCCTCTGCCTCCCAAGTGCTGGGATTATAGGCATGAGCCACCATCCCTGGCACTGTGGCATGTGGTTCTGATTGCTGGTGGGTGTGAGTCTCCATGCCTCACATTGTTGTATGTGGTTACCGGGGATTAAACCTGGGCCCTTGCACTTACAAGGCAGGTGCCGGAATCACTGAGCTAAATCCCTGGCCCAGAATCTTTTAATTCTTTCGTGTATATCCTAGCAGGGGTATAGCATGGATTAGACCTCTAATCCTACTTTTTTGAGGAATCTCTACACTGATCTCCATAGTGGAATCACCAGTCAACATTCTCACAAATAGTGGAGAAGGGTTCCCTTCTCTCTGCAGTCTTGCAAGCAGCCATTCTTTGTGGAGTGAGATGGAATCTTAATGTTGTTTTCATCTGCATTTCTCGAATGACCAGTGATATTGAGCATTTCTTTATATGCTTCTTGGCTGCATTTATTTCTTCCTCTGAAAAGTATCTGCTCATTTCAGATGCCCACCTTTGTACTGGGTCTTTAAATTTGGGGGGGGGTGTTGATTTTGTTTTTAAAGCTCCTTATATATTCTAGATAGTAGCCCTTTATCTGAGAAATAGCTGGTAAATTTTTTTCCCATATTGTCGACTGTCTTTTCAGACAATGTTTAATTTTGCTGTGTTGTCCCAGTTGTTGATTTCTTTTGCTAGATCTCATGTTGCAGAGATTTTGTTTATAAAGTCTTTTCCTGTGCCAATGTCTCCAAGAGTTCTACATAACCTGTTTTGCAGCAGGTTTAGTGTTTGTTTTAATATTTAAGTCTCTAATCTACTTTGATTTTAGTGTAGTGCATGGTAAAAGAGATAGGTCTAGCTTTAGCCTTTGGCAGGTCAAAGCCCAGTTTTTCTAGCACCATTTGTTAAAAAGACTATCTTTCCTCCATTGAGGGTGGTTGGCTTCTTTCTCAAAGATGAGGTGACGTAGTGTATCTGCAGTTATTTCTGGATCTTCTAATCTACTCCACTGATCCTCAGGTCTTTACTTGGCCAGTACCATGTAGTTTTTATTACAGTGGCTTTGGAGTACAGTTTCAAGTTGGGGATTGTGATACCCTCTGCCATGTTCTTGTTGCCTAGAACTGCTCTTGCTATTCTAGATCTCTTATGGTTCCAGATGAATTTTTGGATTATTTTCTCTAGATCTGTGAAATATGCTGCTGGGATTTCAATTGGGAATGCACTGAATCTATATAGTAGTTGTGAGCGTATAGCCTACACAGGAACAAAGGATGTCTCTCCATTTTCTGATACCTATTCAATCTCCTTTTTCAGAGTGCTGTAGTTTTCAGAGCAGTCATTTCAGCTTCTTTGCTAGATTGATTCATAGATATTTCATTTTTTGGATCCTGTCGTGAAAGGAACTGACTCCCCAATTTCTCTTTCAATGAGTCTGTTATTTGTGCATAAAAACACTGCTGATTTTTGAGCTTTGACTTTGTATCCAGCTACGGTACTAAATTTGCCAATTTAGTCTAGAAATCCTTTGGTTGAATTTTTAGAATATTATATATAGAGCATCATGTCATCAGCCAATAATAACAGATTAACTTCTTCCTTTCCTATCTTTATTACTTTGATTTTTTCTTTTGTCTAATTGCTGTGGCTAATGTATACAGTATTATATTGAACAATAGTGGTGATAGTGCACATCCTTGTCTTGTTCCTCATCTAAACGTGAAAATTTTCAGTTTTTCACCATTTAGAATGATACTGGCTGTTGGTTTCTCATAAATAGCTTTTATTAATTTGAAATAGAGTCCATCTATTCCATTTCTCTGTAGGGTCTTGATCATGAATGGGTGTTACATTTTGTCAAACCCTTTTTCTCATGTATTGAGATGACCATATGGTTTTTGTCCTTGAGTCGGTTAATATAGTATATTAAATTTATTGATTTTCATATGTTGAACCATCCTTGCATCCCTGGGATGAAGATGACTTGGTCAGGCTGTATTTTCTTCTTGGTGATTCTCTGTATTCTGTTTGCCAGTATTTTATTGAGGATTTCTGCATCAGTGTCCATTAGGGAGATTGGCCTGTAGTTCTCTTTCTCGGTTGGGTCTTTCTCTCCTTTTGGAATCAATGCAATGGATGTTTCCAGAAATGAACTTGGGGATGCTGCTGCTGTCAGTGTTTTCTTGTCTTGGGGTTTTCTGTTCTTGGCTCTTTTAGTGTTTGCTTTTCTTCTTTCCTTTCAGTTTCTTGCCTTGTCCGGTGAATTCACTCTGCTGCGACTCATGGGTTTGTGACTGTCTTTGTTTTTTCTGGGTTTTTCTTTAGAATTTTTTTGAAATGCAGGTTTTGTATTTGTGGAGTTTTCTAAGAGTTCTCTGCAATGGAAATATCTTATTTCCTTGACAATTTTGAAAGACAGTTTTGCAGGATAAATCAGTCTAGGTTGGAGGCTGTTTTCCTCAAAGGCTTGAAACACTACACTTTAGGATCTGCTTTCCCTAAGCATTGTCATCAAGACATCTGCTATGACCCCAGTGGGTCCCCCCGCTTTTTTTCATTTTATTTAACTGCTTTCAGTATTTCATTCTTTTATTGGATATCTGGAGCATTCATAATTATATGACTACATGTAGATTTTTTATACATGGCCAGTTGGAGTCCTGTAGGCCTCAATTATCTATATGTACAATTCTTTTCCTTTTCCTGTGAAGTTTTCTACCATTATATCTGTGAACAGTTTTTTATATCTTTTGTACTGTCTCCTGCTTCCACAGTAACTCGTGTATCTTATGTAATTCTTATTGATTGTTGTATTGATTTCTCATGCTCTCTTGTCATTTTCTCTAAATTATTCCTCACTTGCTTATTGGCTGCAATCCTATCCTCTAGTTCTATAATTTGGTCCTTCTCTTCATTCATCCTTCTTTGCAAACTATCATTGGAGTTATTTAATCACCTGGAACTCTGTTTGAAGCTTTTAAACAGGTTTCATTGCTTTGGTTATCTGAAATTCTACCATGTTCCTGAATTCTTCTCTAGCATTATTAGTCATATCTTTCACTGTGGTCAGTATCTCTGTTTTTATCTCAGAGATCATTTCTGATTTCTATTTTTCTAGATCTTTTTCGTTTACCGTCTCAGAGAGTCCTGATGATTGAGCTTCAGTTTGCTCCATTTCACTTTTCCCTGGTTTCCACTGTGGTGACAATCTTTGCATGTGGGTTTTTGAATTTTTTTCTCATTTCTATTTCTTTGTCTTTGGTGATGTTATTGGTTTAATTCCTTTCCTGCTGTCTGGGCAATGTTTGTTGGAAGTCTCTTTCTTCCTAATACTTGGAACCCTTAGGAGACTGCTACTTCCTTGGTTGTCTTCCTTTGATCTATAATGGCCTTTAAGTAGTCTCAGTTCTGGCATGTCATAGGAGGTATTTGAACAGAACAAACACATTATCTTTGTTGACATAATACAATCAGTATCTTCGACAATATCAAACATAGCAATGATAAGCCTTCCAACTACTATCCTGATACCTTTAACCTTATGAGTTACATTTCTGACCGTATGCCAAAATTTAGAACTAATCAGAAATGTTTTCACAATGTATGGCTCCTTCAGTGTACCAGCACTACCCTCTGGGAATAAAAAGTCATGGGGCAACAGGGGAGGTAGAGAGACAGAAGGAGAGGGAAAGATTAGAAATAGGGTTAGAGGATCTACAGAGATCAGATAGACCTTGGGAACTTATAGATGGTAGAGAATAACAGAAATAAAAGGAACAAATATAAGATAGATCCGATTCATAACCACAGGGCCACCTAGGCCCTCTCCCTAGGGAGTAGGGATACCTAGCAGCAGGGGCAACAGGAGACGTCTTTCCCTCTTCTGTAAAATGGAGAGCAATTGAGAGAAAAAAAAACCTGAAATTGAACAGATGCAGCAACAGCAGAGTAGAGAAATGAAAAAAAGAAAGTTAGGTCAGAAAAAAGAACAGAAACAACAAGACAAAATAGCTAAGAACATAACCAGAAGAGCCCTTCACAGTGTGGTTCTGTTGTTTCCTGAACACGGTATGGGCAGTAGCATGCAGAATGACGTCGATTGGCCACAGGGAGACAACTGTCATCCCTTGTCTAGGTTCTGAGTAAAATGCTTGAGTTGAGCTCAAAGAATTCCTGTAGCCCTGAACTCTGCAGGAGTTTAGGATGTTGTAGGTGGAGCTGACTCACCCAACTCACCAATGGCAGTGATCAACAGGACTCCCTCACCCTTTTAGTGAATGTTTTTTCAACATGGTGGACTGGGTAGAGGAATGCATAGAAAATCTTTGTCTATGTTCCAGCACTGTTGCCACACTTATTCAGTGTCCACAGAGAAGTAGTGGTGTCTGTGGAAACTCTTCCCCGTGCAACACTTGTGTCCAGTCTGGCCCACAAGGAGATGGAGACTCTGTAGTTGTTTGGTCTTGCCCTGGTCACAGGATAGCAGGGCTCATGCACCTCAGTCTCTGTGCGACTTTCCACAACAGGCCCACGAAGAACGGAAAGCCTGCACCCTTCCGGTCTGATCCTGGCAGCGGAAAGCCTGCCAGTTGGGATGCTGCTTACTGGTGCCAAGGCCCTTTTTTTAATGGGGCTCCCGCGCCTCAGTCTCTTCTGTATTTCTTATATCTATGGGACTAAATTATAGCAATCTTAATAAGAGGGATTAACTGTTGTCTACCCTGGCTAACTTCAGAATCGTTTGTCTAAGCTAATTTTTTTTAAATCAATGTCTTATACTCTGAGCAACTACTTTGAAGATAAAGATATGCAGTATATTAATGATAGCTATTCTCATTATTTTATGAAAATTTTTTCATAAAATAATACAAGAAAAAATTACCTATGACACCTATAAGATTAAAAACCCCAGCTATTTAAAGGGGATGTATTCTTTTGGTATTGCAACTTAAAAAGCATCTGCTCTCTACATCCTCATATCAAAGTTGCATGTGATATCATAAATATTACACTTAAAGCATATTCCTCCACTATTTAAAAAAATGAGTTTTGTGGGGTTGCTTTTTATGTTCCTTTATATTAGCAGTTATTACAGAAAGGTAGTATAGTAAAATCTACTGAAGGAGTGTTTTGTGGAGCAGTAGAAGAGACACAAAATCAGACAGGCCATATATATCCAAATAAATCTCAACATAAATTTGAGAGTACAGTAACTAGAAATAGGACAACATATTTTTTAGAAAATCATACAAACTGTTTTTCAACTAGGTTTCTCGTGGCAGCAGATTAACATTTCATCAACACTAAGACTCATCCAGACATGTTAGAACATACACTAATTCAAATAGTGTAATTCCTTACTAAGTTCTCAAGGACATAGTAGTTGAAAAGGTACCTGGATTTTTAAGCAGTTAAAAGTTGAGAAATATTTACTCAAATAATTAATAAACATGTATACATATATGGTGGAAATAACCAGTTATAGAATGAGTGAAGTGAATAAAAATAATGTACTTTGGGTAGGGAGGTATATGTCTGTGATCCCAGCTTTCTGGCAAGTTGAGACAAAGAGATCACACATTCAACCACAGCCAGGGCCTCAATGACTTAGTGAGACCCTGTTTCAGTATTAAAAGGGGGGTGGTGAGGATCTAGCTCAGTGTAAAAGCCCTAGGTTCAATTTCCACTGTTATGGAAAGAAAAAAAATTCTTTTTGCCTTAAACAACCTGCTGTTCTTTGGAACAGGAATTGATTAGAATTTTTCTGACTGTGGGCTCTGGCAGTTCCCTGACTGATGTTTTCGCGTGCAGCACTATCATCTTGAAATGTGTTCAGGAAAGTTAGGAGGGTTTTTCTTCAGCTCATCCTTTCATATGGCTCTCGCTCATACCGCTCAAAGTTAGCTTGCATGGTGGAAATCAGTAACTTGGGACCTTTCTTTTTGCTCCTTTCTTTCTTTCCTTACTTCATTCACCTAAACAGGGTCGATCTAGCAGTTAATTGTATAAGTAACCCCTCGGTTTGATAGTACGTTCCAGGGTCTTCTTATCCATCTCTCTTACCACATCATAAAAACGCAGTGTGAGTAAAAAATGTGGAGTCGGACCTATCTGTATATAAATGCTAGTTGTGTCACTTGTTATTTGATTGAACACTTTGCTTAAACTCTGAGCCTTATATTTCTCATCTATGAAAAGGAAAAAAATAATATCTATAATCATTAAAAGAGATGTTATCTAGAAAATCCCTGACATTCTTTAGCTAGATACTCAGTGGTTGTTAATATTACTGCATTCTCATATAATATAATACATGGCTTCTAGGCAATATTGAATTACTCTAGGTGCCAGATGTAGCATTTATATATATTATATCTTCTCTCAGCAAATGAAGTTAGACTCTACGCCTTTCAAAAGGCCAAAACTATTCTTTATGACTTGTAGGCTGCGGTAGCCAGAGTAATAATTCTCCCAAAGATGTCCACATTAATCCCCAGGAACTGAGGATGTATTCCCTCACACAGAAAAGGGAATTCTATACTAAATTAAGGATTTTGAGACAGACAGAGTATCCTGGATTATCCCACTGGGCTCAATGTAATCACAAACATCCTGTTAATGCAAGACGGAAACAGCAGACTCAGAGTCAGGAGAGATGTGGTGACGGAGGTGAGCTCGGCATGGAGTGATTCTGGCTCTGAAGATGGAAACAGGAGCACAGCTGCCAGAAGCTGGAAAATACAGGCAGGTGACTCTCCCTTAGATCTTCCAAGAAGAACTCAACGTTGCCACTGCCTGGATTTCAGATCAATAAGAATCACTTTGCACTTCTGACCTTAGACCTATAGAACAATAAATCTGCACTTCAGGCCACTAAGTTGGGTGATTTGTTGCAGAGTGCTGGAGACTCTGCAACTGAATTAGAGTTACTTTGGGGCCTTTCAGTGACTCGAGATAGAAAATATCTGCGAATTCATGCTGATCCTTCCAACTCAAACTCAAGAATATATAGTTACTGTCTTTTCATTTGTGTCAATATCAGGGATAATAGAGTTAGAAAATGCCATATTTATTTATTTATTTATTTATTTTTTTGAGACAGGGTCTCGCTTTGTGGTTCAGGCTGGCCCAGAGCTCAGCCTCAAACTCACATCACAGCAATCCTCCTGCCTCTGCCTCCCGAGTGCTGGGATTACAGGCGTGAGCCACCACGCCCGGCACTGTGGTATGTGGTACTGGTTGCTGCTGGGGTGAGTCTCCATGCCCAGTATTGTTATGTGGTTACCGGGGATCAACCTCTGCCTTTGCGCTTGTAAGACAGGCACCAGAACCACTGAGCTATATCCCCGGCCCTGTTTTATCTCACATTTCAGACATAATTATCTCTGAGAAACAGTATGCATACGATAGCTAGCAATAATGAAAAGTCAAAATTTTTTGTCTTTGTAATATAGCCTATTAAGGATATAAAAATTAATTACATTTTAAAGTTATTCAGAATTATGAACTTTAAAAGTCATTGTATATTTTCAGAATTAAATTATTGTTCCTTCCTTCCTTCAATTATAGTGTTAGTATCAATTACATAATTATTTATATTGCTTTGGCCAATGTTTTAGTTTACTGACTTAATATATAACATTTATTATCATGCAATTATACAAATTGGGTTTTATGATATCTAGAAAAGAATACTAAAGCCAACTTCCTTATTTCATTTTTGATAATGATTCTGTAGAGCAGCCATGTTTTACACCATCGATAGATTTCCAGTGAGGTATTAGTATCTAATTTGAAGACATACAAGTGAGCTGAGGGCTAGATCTTTGCTTTATGGCTCAAATACCTCACATTTGTATTGACTTTAACATTTAAATATCAGAACTGCTTTGACTCAGGAACTTGCAAAACCAAATCCCACCCTATTATCAAGTATCTAAAAATTTACAGTAAGTTTAAACAGAAAATTTATTTATTTAATTTAATTGAATTTTTTTTTGCGGTACTGGGATCGAACTCAGGTCCTTGTGGTTCCAAGGTTGGCGCAGTACCAATTGAGCTAAATCCGCAGCCATAAACAGAAAATTTATTTCACTGTAAACAGGTCAGTTGAACAGGTCAGTTGATTTTTCTTTGCTGACTGGGTCAGCAGGATCAGAACAGTATAATTTATGTAAAAGAAATGGGATGCAGGACTGTATGGCTGTTATTATGAATATAAATTGACAAATGTACACTAATGTATTTAAAGTAATCATTCTAGAAAGCAGCAAGTACTGGCTTTAGGTTGAAATTTGTTCCCAGGTGGATCAGGTTTCCCAAACTGGTAGGATACAAAGCATTAAGTCACAATCCAAACGGTTAGGTCTGCAATGGGCAGGGTTTCCGCAAGGAGCTGACGCAGAACTGCCCGGGGCAGGAGGCTGCCCTGAAGTACAGAGGGCGTGCCCGGCTCTGTCACTTAGCAGAACACAAGCCTGAAGCCAGACAGCCTCACGACAGAGGACAGAGATGACACTGGAGTGAAGCTGAAGGAACGAACCAAAGCTAACCAGGGCTTACAGTTCCGGTGTTCCCATCGCCCCAAAGTCAGATCCCTCCAGAAAGGGTTCACGAGAGGCGCGCAGGGGAGATGAAATAAAAGCTGAAATAAAAATAAAAGATGAAATAAAAGCCAGGAATGGAGGCTAGCGATGAGAGTTTTTCAGTTGCAAACAACAGAAATGTATTCTGAGTAGAACAAGCAAAATAGAATTTAGTGAAAGGCACTAGGAGGAGGCTGTCACAGAACTGACAGAAGCTGGGAGACGTGGTCCAGGAGTAACCCAGCAAGCTCCAGAGCCAGAGAAACAGGAGGACAGCCACTGTTTTGCGGCAGGAACTGTGTCGGCAGAGTGCTGCTCGGGGGTGGAGTGCCCTTCTCACTTTTTGCTTTTCACGTTCCTCTGCTCCAGACTCAAGTCTAAGGAGAAAGCTCCCAGTCGGCATTGTTTGGACATTGTGCTCCACGCTGATCTTTCTCATCTAACAATACTAACAGAAAAGCAAGGATCTTGGCCACTGAGTGCAGTGAGATAGAGAAAATTTAACTAGGAGAAATCTTAGCACTCCTAAGAAATGATAAACAGGCCCCAGACAGCCATTATCCCATAAAAGTCCATATAGACTTGGTGGAAATGAAGAATAATAGAATCAGAATAAAATTCAATAAAAGTAATATTTTCCCTTAAGGCTATCAATCCGGTTCTATGTCTTAGACTCTTAAAGCTAGAGAATAGCTTGATACTTAACATTTTCGACTTCTGATTACTGTTCATGTTGGATTGGAAAACAGATGCCTGGGAGTCAGACAGTATCTGACAACAGCTATTTAGTGCTAGCTACGTGCCAGATTTGGTGGTAAATCCATTATATACCTGTTGTTCCATTTATTTTTTGATATAAAATATGACATTTGATATATTATTATCCCCTTTTGTAGATGAAATAGATTTAGACTACTTAAAAGCTTGGGCGAGGAAGATATACAGGACATTTCAAAGTGGTATAATCTTAATTAGAGCAACAGAACTAAATCAAACTCTCAAATCAATTTTAACTTCTGTTGACTTTGTGATTTTGTTCAGTCAGATATGGAATTAATTCTATAACAGGATTAAGTTGGAGGATGATGCTATGTCAGGAATTCAGCAGTACCAGTTGGTGAAGAGAATGGCGGAGTTAAGACGAAGCATGATCAAATATGACAGAGACTAAAGAAACACAATTAGACAAAGGAGCTGACTTCCCTGTTTACTGTCCAGAGGGCACATGAAGGTCAGACATGGCTTAGACAAGCTTTGGTGCCAGTGGAGTCCTACCTAGCAGAGGACAGCGTCACCCCGTAATCCTGGTCAGTGCATATCAACTGGAGTTTAGCAGTCTGAAAATAGTCCAGTATAGTAGGGCCTTTTCTAGAGAAGCCAAATCTAGTCAGAAGGGAAACTACTGAAAAAATTTCAAAACCAAGTTTACAACTTACACCTTCTTTCCAGTGTTTTGGAAAGGAAACAGTCTAATCAGGAGAGTTAATCAAAGGAAACTCCAGCATTACAGCCTGGGAGACATCGGTCCACCCGCGAGCCAGGCTCCTACGTGGCAGTCCACATGTTCAGACAGAAGGTTCCGTGATCCCTGTGGATGGGGGCTGGCAAAACACTCGGTCGTGTTCAGATCTGGCGCATGAGTCTGGATGAAACTCGCGGTGGACGGATGTAGGTAGGTACAATTATGGGAAGCAGAAAGGGGAGGCAAAACAGAACAGGGACTAATTGCTATGACCAACAGAGTCATATGTTACCCAGAATTTAGGCTATTCTTGAAATCATCATGAAAAAAAATAACAGCCTTAGCTAACTTCCATTTATCACAAAATAACATTCTTTGGATGGCCAGTCTTGCTTAAAGGCTGCCAAAATTCAAGTCTGCAAATGGAAAAAACCAAAAATTAAAATTGCCTAGCTAGAGATTTAGTCAGTAACTTTGGCAAGACATTTCTACCCTTCTTATCACACTTAGAGCTTTTATTTGAGTATTCTTTATTGAAGTTCTTTCTCTTAAAGATGTATTCTTTTCCTGAATGAAGTTTTAATGTTGCTGCCCCCGAGTTATTCTCTCTTATTAACAGTATGTCTAACTTTTACTGTTTTTAAATGGATGATTTACTTTACAGTATTCCGTGTACATGTTCAATGTTCATGTTGAAACCTTAAGCCATAATGTGATGGCATTTGGAGGGAATTAGGTTGAAGTGACATCAAGAATACAAGCCCTCACGATGGGGTTAAGTCATACACTGAGCAGAAGCGATGTGAGATCATGGAGACAATACCAATCTGAAATCCAGAATAAAACTCTCCCTTGAACTCGACCTTACTGCCACGGTGATCTTGGATTTCCAGTGGCCAGAACTGTGAGAAAACAAATTTCTATTGCTTAAGCAACTTAGTCTATTACATATTGTTGTAGCAGTCTATCTTAGTCCGCTTTCCATTTGTGTGGTAGATTACCTGAGACTGGGTTATTCTGGCTCAAGTTCTAGAGTCTGGGAAGTTCAAGATTAGGTGCCTGAATATAGCGAGTGCGTTATGCTGTTTGAAGGCAGAAAGTAGAAGGGCCAAGAGTTCACATACAAGACAGCACGATGGACTGGCTTTATAACAACTTGCTCTCATGAGCAACAACTAGCTCTTCCAGTCACACCGGAGAGAAGTCACTCTTGTGATGAGGGCTCTGACCCTGTGACCCAAACACCTCCCAACATGCTGGACTAGGAATTAAGACAGCAACATGTGAACTTTTGTAGGACACATTCAAATCATGGCATATCTTGAATCAAGAAGTCCTAAAAGTGGGATTTAATGAGCATTTCTAGAGATCATTATTATGTTGTAATAATAGCATTTCAGAAAGGTTTTCGTGATTATTTTATATTCACTTTTCTACAGACAAAATACTATGAGCATCTTCCTAAGGATGGTGTAAACCAGTGTCTTGACTCTTCCTACCTGAACTCATGTAAAAATCTGAAAGCAACTTTGCTAGGTGATAGCTTCCCAAAAACCTGCTGTATGTGATTAGTTTTCTGTTGAATCCTTGCTTGCTATCTCTCTCCATGAGTGCAGGCTTCACTGGGGAAGAAGTTAGTAAAATGTCTTATTCTGCATCTTTCCTCTTTCCACTTGGCCATTTGCTTTTTCTTAATTATTTAATGTTAGTAATATTGAAATAGGTACTACAGATAGACAATGTTGAGACAGTATAACGTTAACATATGATAGGTAATGCCTCAGGCCTTATGCGATGTCCACCACTAAATCCCCTTGTCTCAATCACTATTACAGCAAAAGTATGTGGAAGGAGAAAACGAATGCTTCATCTGCTTTTACTTTGAAAAATTTTAGCAAGTATCTCATGATCTTCTGCTCCAAACCCTAAACAAACTGCTCATTTCCTTCTTTCTCTCACTTAAAGTCTCATTGCTTACAGAGAAGGGGAAATGGCTAGCTTTACTTTTCATAAAATCTACACACCATTCTCTCCCAAAGAAAGTAAAACATTTGCAGAACATGAAGAGAAAGCTTTTGTCAGAAGAGAAATTTATCAAATACAAACCAGTAGATTACAGCCAAATGAACTCATAGCTATGCTAAATTGGCACTGAAAAAATAATAGAATATAAATACTCGAAGACTAACAAAGCTAGGAAATAGGGCGACTTAATAAATGATATTTATGGTACAGTATATGGAAAAATATGAACTGTCTGCTTATGTTGAAACACTGTGCCATAAAACAAAGAATTTTTTGCTTAATGTGGCTATAGTTTGGCTTTTCCTTAATTCATATAAACTGTTCTCATATTGTTTATTTATTTTTCTCACAATAGAATGACTGAAAATTTCATTGCTTTCTCCCTACTATACTTGCCAATTTTTATCTACAGAAGTTTCTAGGCCAAATTTTAATGACACTCTTTATTAAAATGTTAATAGAGGTTCACTCTCTTTATTAAAATGTCATTCTATTAAAATAATCTCATATTTTAAAATTTCTTAAAAGCTTATCAAAAATTAGAAAAGTTGGTATTCTTAAAGTGTAATTTTTTTTTTGAGGCAGTGAATACAAAATGGTTTGATGGGACTTAAGGGCAGTATTTCAATGTTCACGAATTTCATGCAAGTGTTTTCTATATTGCAGATATTTTTTCGCCATTTAGGGGGACCGTGTTAATTTTGTGTCCTGGCTGGTACTGGGTCCTGGGGTAGGCCAGAGGCTCAGGGGTTGGCCACTTGATTAGGTACATTTGCTCGAACACTGAGCAACCGCCTCAGGCCCCGTAGCTGCTTTTTACCATGACTCTTCCAAAGCTGGTAAATCCGTCACTTCTTGACGTCCTTCTCTGGGAAATAGCATGACAGTGGTAAAGAATTCACTGTCACACTACACTGCAAAACAGAAAGACGGAGCACTTCTGCGTTGTAACTTCTCTGAAGGTAACACACAACCCCGAGGAGGGGGGAATAGAAATCAGTCCTTCATTATTTTAAAATGCATTTGATTCCTTTTAAATGTGGAGTGTTTTGAATTTTGAGAGGAGAAATATACTTAACACTCAAATCTCTTCTACGAGTATCAACAACAACAAAATAATACAAAAATGAGTATCCTTAAGCGGCAGGAGGCCGTGATTTCATGAACTTTCTTCGTGCACACAATAACACTTGACTTTTGAAATAACTTCAGGCACAAGAATAACCATTTAAATAGTTCTAGCTTTAAAGCCCTCTCTATATTTAGCCTTCACGGTGGATCAGTTTCCACGCGATCTTCCAAAATGACATCTCCCCATCATAGTTTCAATTCGAGGAGGAAGGAATGTAATATTCGGATTTCTTTGTGGGTTGAATAGACTGGAAAGTGGTGTCAGAAAATATCAGTTCCATTAAACTATAACTTAATGATTCGAGTCATGTTTAGCTTAAGAATTTCAGGAGGTTCACTCTCCCGAAAAATCGGGATGCTACCTAGCACAGTGGGTAGATTACCTCGCCGCACACAGGGCGTTCTTCAGAGACCACGAGAGAAATGCAATCGGAGCTACCATCAGCTCTCGCAGACTGGAGTCCCTGATACACACTGCGGGCAGAGAGCTAGGAGGAAACGCCAGCCTAGTGATGTCACTCTTCCAGACCCGGCCCTCACATCCCCTGGCGCCTGCAGGGCACCTGGGCGCCCTGCTCGGCACAAACGGTGCCCTTTCGGCTTTTGGTTCCCTGCGCTCTCGGCCGCTCTTTTGACCCACCGAGGCGCTGCCTCGCAGCGCTCTCCGCACACCCTGCCAGGCCTCCCGCCCCACAGACCCGCGCAGAGCAGCGCCCTCGCGTCCAGACCGGGAAGCCTGAGCGTCTCCAGTGGCGCGGCGAAGGCGGGCGCGGGGCGTGGCTTAGCGCCTATGAACCGTGCCGACCAATGAGCGCGCCGCCGCCTTTCCTGCGGGCGAGCCGACCAATCCGCGCGGGCTAGTGTCATCTTCGGCCCGGCTCGGCTCTCTCCGCGGGCGCAGGCGGCGGGGGGCGCCGCGGCGAGCGAGACGCTTCCTTTTCCATTTTTTCCATGTGTTCACTTCCGGGTCCGGCGCCGCTCCGGATGCCCGAGGCGGCAGGATGTTTGACCTCCGGATAAGCGAGGCGCCGCTGTGCATTCATTCCCGGCTGCAGCGGCGGCGACAGCAGCGGCCCCGGCGGCGGCTCCCGGGCCGGCGGCGGCGGTAGGAGCCCCGGAGGCGCGCGCAGGCCGAGCGCGGGCGGGCGCGCTGCTCTCGCGGGCTTCCCGGCCTGCGCTCCCCGGCGCTTGCTCCCCTCCGGCCGCCGCGGGCGCGATGCGCCGCTGCCCTGCCGCCGCCGCCTGACGGTGTGACGGGCGGGACGACCGGCGGCCGCGTCCGAGGTGAGGGCCGGGGGGCCGGGGCCGGGGCGCGGGGCCGGGGCGCGGGGCGCGGGGGCGCGGGGGCCGGGGCGCGGGGCGCGGGGCCGGGGCGCGGGGCCGGGGCCGGGGCCGGGGCGCGGGGCGCGGGGGCCGGGGCCGGGGCGCGGGGCGCGGGGCGCGGGGCCGGGGCCGGGGGCGGCGGGCAGCCCGCGCCCGGGAGGGTGTGCCGGCCTCGGAGCGGGGCGCGGCCGGCCGTCCCGGAGCCGCCGGGGCACGGGCACCGCGCAGCACGCTCCGCTCCGCGGCCGTTCCTCCCGGCGGGCCGAGGGCGCCGGCGCCGGCTTCGCTGCAGCCACGTCCCGGCGGCGCGGCGCGGAGGCAGGCTCGCTCGCGGGCCGGAGCTGGGCCTCGCGCTCCGCTCCGGGCGGAGGAAAGTTCGCGCGAGCGGCGTGTGCGCGCTGTCGCCGTCCTGCGCAGGCCAGCCCTGCCGTGCCGAGCCCGCGGCTGGGCCAGCCAGCCCCGCGCACCTGCGGGCAAGTCCGCGTAGCTTCAGACGTGGAGAAAACAGGTCACTATTTCTTCTGTTGTTACAGTGCTTGTGGTAACGAGTGACATTTGACTGCAGATGGCAAGAAACTCGAACTATAAAATGGAATATTTTGAAATTAAAACGTTCAAATTTTAGACATGCACGGTGTTTTTTTGAAGGAAATCAGCTTTCTCACAAATCACTACGTTATAGAAGAAAAACACGCCGTTGTTATAAGCATAATGTAGAAGGACCTAAGACTGGGTTAAGAGAAAATTTACACACAAAAAATCAAATCTGATTGGTGATGTTCTCTTTTAAAAAATTACTTTATCAACACATTGAGCGTTGGAAACAGAGGGGCCACTGACCGAACAGCTTTGGTGACATTCTTGATTCCATTTTTTTAAAAGATGTTCTTGGAGTGTTTTGTATTTATTTCTAAAATTATTTCAGCTATATCCTGAGCTAACAGATCTTTTGTGTATGTTAGCCTTAATAGTTGCACAAAAGGTGAAAATTGTATTTATAGGAATTAAAAGAAAAGTGTCAGGTATATTGTGTGACGTTGGTATAGATTCTTAACAACGTATAGGTAACTTTTGCTTTAAGTGAATTTGCATTTCTGGATCTGCAATAGGCAGTAGTTCTTATTAGAATAGGCCACAGAAAGTTCACTTTCGTGTTGATAAAGGTTAGACTTCTTGAGGGGATCTTGAGGAGTGATTATTCTCACTGATTTATTGTGCTTACTGACCTGCCATTTGTCAGCTTAACTATTAATAGATTATGTAATTACTGACATTTTCATTATTAGATTTGTGAGCATTAACACTATATTAAAAAACTCTACAAACATGAAAATCATTTATTCCTTAAAAATAAAATGCTGAGGGCCAGGGAGTTAGCTCAGTGGTTCTGGCGCCTGTCTTGCAAGCGCAA
This sequence comes from Petromus typicus, assembly GCA_004026965.1. Taxonomy (NCBI): domain Eukaryota; kingdom Metazoa; phylum Chordata; class Mammalia; order Rodentia; family Petromuridae; genus Petromus; species Petromus typicus. The sequence goes on along the minus strand of PVIR01001537.1, from coordinate 103,048 downwards.
GGGCCCGGGTTCGATTCCCGGGTAACCACATAACAATACTGGGTGTGGAGACTCACACCCAGCAGCAACCAGTACCACATACCACAGTGCCGGGCGTGGTGGCTCACGCCTGCAATCCCAGCACTCGGGAGGCAGAGGCAGGAGGATTGTGATGTGAGTTTGAGGCTGAGCTGAGGGCCAGCCTGAACCACAAAGCGAGACCCTGTCTCAAAAAACCTAAAAAAAAAAAAAAAATGCTGAGAGAGAATAACTACTTTATTTCAGCCTATGTTTTTCTGTTTGTAAAGGATCTTTGCCATATGGTGATACTGGAGAAGTGGGTGGAATGTAAAGGTGAATGAGAGGAGCGAGTCACTGCCCTGCAGGGGGAACAGGCATGCTCAGAAATAATTGCGCCACCAATTCTTGTGGATTTTATTAGAGGTGCACGGAAGCACGATTTTGTGCGTGTGTGTGTATGTGCGTAAGATATTAATTTTTGACTGAGGGATTCTGAATGAGTATAGAGCTGGTAACACTCCCTCTGGGTCTTAAAATATTTTATAGGCAAAAATGAGATGTGAGGGCAGTACTTTCCTAGGTGGGGGAGTGGTCCGAGCGCAGGCATGTGCTTGGGTGCTACAGGACCTGTTGAGCTGGACACGAGGCTGCTGGACCAGGAGGCCCTTGTGAAGAGAAGGCTGTGAAAGTAGGTGGAGATCAGACGGTGGAAGCCCGGAACGCCTTGGCTTAAAAATGAGTCAGTTTGAGGTGTGAAGGTCTGGATATATTCGTTCTTCGTTGACATTAGTTAATCACACAACGATAGTAAGTTTAAGGGGGCAAGTTCTATCAAAAATAGTCAGCTTGCTATCTTTTATGTTACTGGATGAAAAGCAGGAAAGTCTGTGAATGAAAATAGTTTCAATATGGCTTTGTTATATTTTTAAACTTTTTTTTGATTGTGGGTGTGCCGGTAACCTGGCAGCTGGTTTTACATGAAGCCAATCCAGATTGTAAAATGTGACTCAGGAACCAAGGGGACGCTCTGCAGTAATTTCTTCGTGTTCCCTCTGACCATCCTGCAGTCTTCTCCATGCTGGGAATCCACCATTATTCTGGGGTAGTTACTGGGTGTATGTTTTTCCCCCAGAATGGGAGGAGTGGTACTTCCTTTCCAGGGCTTCCTCAAACAGTGTGACGACAAGGCTGAAATTTTAAGTACAAGGTCGTGGAGTAGTACTATTACTGTTGATAGTACTATTCCTGTTGAGATTTGTTGTGGATAAAGTGAAATGTAAAGACTACAATGAAGAGTACCAGTGGGTGGGTAAAATGAGAAACGTCCACAGTTCAGATAAATATTCTGAGGGCTTTAGTTATTTTAAATGTCAGATGACCCTAACATAATTTAACCCCTAGCTTAATCATTTTGCTCAGAAAAGTAATACCCTCACAACTTCAGTTTTTGAGGAGGGAAGAGTCATGTTTCAGGGAAGTTTTTTTTTTTTTTTCCTTCTAATTATTTCCCTCTTAGTATTCAAAATTGTAACTGAGCTTGTGTTACACTGAACTCTCTCAAAACCACAGTTTCTGTTATAATTTAAGTATTTACTCTGTACAGGGACTATAAATGATGTTGGTCAACTGCTCCCATTTTTTGAGATGAAGAGATAGTCTTTTAGAATGTAACATGTTGAAGATAATTATCTTGGGAGTAGCACAATGTGTATTTGAATCATTTTTCTTTTTTTTCTGACACCATCTTAGTCTTAAACCATCAATAATCCCCCTGTAACTTTCTGTCCTTTTGTTGATTCTCAAGCACTTAACATGTAGTGGTATTACTTGACCCTGTTTTATATATATGTAATGTTAGGGTGTATTCAAGATGTCATTTCTTCAGAAATTTTTGGGTGTCTTTTTTTAATCGTAGAGATTCTATAGCACAGGCACTATGGTTCTTGTAACTTAAGCTGTCTGGGAACATTACCTTTGTCCTGAAGTATGGAACAGAACCATACTTCAAATTTTCATTGCGTAGAAAGCAAGTATATACTGTCTGTTAGTGTGCAGAGCCCTTGACACACTCTTGAACTAATTCAGAAAATGTGTAATAAGGGAATTACATGGGGATAGATGATTTTTAGAGACACATTCGAAGCTGTTTTAGACTTTTTTCTAGTTGCTTTCTCAAGGGTGGAATTCAGAAACTCTGAATGTTGGAGTTCCCTCCTATTATGGAACGTAAGGCAGACAGGTACTGATCAGTTTTTCAACTATAGTGAGTGATTGATTATATTGTTTTCTTCTGCCTCCTGCTTATCATCTTAGTATTTTTGCCAAAGAACCTGAAGTAGTTTTGTTTGGATGGTCAAATAACTTTTTGGTCATTTTCTTTACCAATGATGTATCAGTTATAATTTTAAAAGTATGGCTAGTTCATCACAACTTTAAAAATAACTTAATGGAATTAGATAAAATCTCATGATAGAATTTACTGTGAGATTTTAATATTCTTTTCTTAAATTTTAGTACTTTTTCTATAGTGTTAGTGTTATATTTGCAGTAGTGTCCCAATTTGCTGTATTTATTTAGGTGATTTTGTGTTATATGGAAATTCTTTAGGTGCTAGCTACACACACGTGAGCGTGCACACTGGGCATATACACACAGAAAGTTAGAAATATTTTTGTTATTATGTTCTTAATCAGACTTCATGTTGTACTTACAGAAAACTCGAGGCAAAAAGTTAGGTTTGTGTGAGAACCAGCTGACTACTTTCAAGACAGAAGAATAGTGTAAGTCAGTTACAGTTGAGATAGATGAGGATGAGATGATCTTAAATGATTGGAAGCCAAAAACTCCAAGCAATTGAAAAAGATTCTGTAGTAAGATTGCTTTTCAGGTATTTGTAAGATTTTGCTCCATTTTTAAGAAACAGAAACAAATGGCGACTGACGACTGTCAGTGTGGCCTTGCAGGAAGACTGATGTAGAACTCCTGTCAGTAGACTCACACCTGGCAGTAGGAGATTTTGAATGTTCTATTTTGTTTTGGTTGTGATGTTGAGGATGTGTAGTTTTGATTTTTTGGTGGTTGTTTTATTTTTGTTACTTATTTTCATTTGTTTGAGACCCTACATAACCCAGGCTGTCCCTGAATTTTCCGTTCTCTGACCTCACCTTTTGTGGGTGCTGAAATGTATTACTAGGTTAGGCTTCAGGTAGCGATTTTCAAAACAATTTCCTTTAACTCTAATTTAAGAACTTCATGAATAGTCATGTATTAAAAAGTCTCCTTTGAAAATACTATCTTAGTTTTTTGAATAGCATTTTCTTTAAAGAAATAGATTCTGATATTCTTGAATCCATCAGAGAGGTTCACTCCTTAGAATGAATTGCTTCATTACATAATGAAGCGATTAATCTGTGTCTCACATATTTCCATTTTAGCTTTTATATAGGATCAGCATGGTAGGGAAGCCTTTTTGTAGTTCCAGTGTCTTAATACAAGTAAGTAGTAAATTCTAGTGTTACTTTGTAGAGGAGATTGTTCTTTGAAAGCGAGAACGATACACCCTTTGATGTATATCAGCACCACTTGATGTTGGTGCAGAGTGTGCGGGTCTAGCAGCTTATGAGTAGGACAGGTAACCTCCTGACTTGGCTGTATGAGCTAAGTGGAAAGGAGAACTTGCAGCTGGAAAAAAGGAGGCTCTGGTTGGGGAAGGGGTGTTATTTGGTATATCCTGTTTATCTGTTACACCTCATTGCAATGGCTGAGGTGCGGTAGATTCTGAAATGGAACGCTGAAATACAGATGGAGCTAGAGCAGGAAGCTTCCGCTAGTACTTATGGTTTGCCTCTGATTTTATTCTTGGCTCTTCTGTTCTCTGCAGAATATCCTTGGATTCATCCTTAGACTGTCAGAAATCACATATTCTGTTGACCAGAATTAGACTATATATGCTTTTTAACTGGTTATGACAGGGAGATGGGGCCCTCGTGGCTGGTTTCTGTGAGTTGGGGTGTGTCCCCTGCTTTGTGGATGGGTCACTGTTTGGAGTTGATGGTGGGAGGGAGACTATTTTAAAAATACTGTAAGAAGGAAGAACGTAGGAGAAATGGATATTAGAGAGATGATCAATAGTGACCATTATATCTTCTTGTTTTGGGAATGAAAATAAATAATGCATATGAATGCACTTTGAACTCTGAAGTATTATAGAGATATAATGGATGGAAGATTAGAAAGCTGCTTCCATGTTACTTTCTTAAACATGCTCATTTTTGAATAATTTCAGAGCTAAAAACACTCCTCCCTTGCTTTTTGAATTATTTTTATTAGTATGTGTTTGCATTCTGTAATGATTGCGTTTGTTGTGTGCTGTTGGCATGTGTGTGTAGCAGATCTTGGTGCTTTCTTCATCTATTTTCTGTTCCCTCCCTGTCCCTATCTCCGTCTCTTGATCCGCTACCCATTTGAAAAAGAACCCTCTAAAATAAATTATCTAAGTTTTAAGAGTGTGTGTGCCTTTTTTTCCCATGAAATTCATAAAACTAGTATGAAAAATAAAATTTGTATGGATAAAGGTATTTAAATTTGTTCCTCAGTTGGTACAATTCCGCCTTGCCCAAAATTTGCCCATATGTTTGTTCTCATTAGATTACTTTGATCCTTACATCAAGTGGAGAGTAAGTGCATTGAGGGTATTACACTTCGTTATAGTCTTTAAGTTATGGGTCGTAAGTGGGATAAGAAGAAAGGATGTTTGTACCTATTTTGATGGTAGGAAAAATGATGGGAAGATAGGGAGACGGGAGAATCATAGAATTTTAGAGTAGAAATGAGGCAGAAAGGCAAAGAGAAATGCTTACGTTGCAAACGTGAATGATAACACTTCTATCCTAATTACTAGTGTATTGTACTTTTGGACCAAGACGTCGGAGGCCATAAAATCCAGTATATATTGCAGATTTGCTTAGTACTATGCTATAGTTATCTGGGGTTTTTTTTAGGCTTTGGAAAAATTTGAGAGGACTCTTCTTTCTTTCTTTGTTTTTTTCTTTCTTTCAATTTGTTTTGGTCTTTCTGTAAAACCATTAAACACATTTTTCATTTCCCCTTGAGTTAACAGCAGTAACATATAAAAACACTCAAATTTGGCCTGCTTAATTAAAAAAAAACCCTAAAGAGAATGAATGTTTATAACAAAATATATATTTATATTTTCCTTTCAAACATTTTTTTACTTTCAGTGTATGTAAAAGAAAGGACTATATCAGTGGCAGTAAACCTATGGCTTGCGTGCCATAGCGGGCCTTTTGTATCATTAAAAGCTCTAGAAAGGTGTGCTATCATTGAATGAATGTGTATACACATGTAGGCACATGTATGCATGGTTACACAGACATAATGTGTTAGTGACATTTATAAATGGAGGATGCAAAATAGTTTTTGTTTATACTTTTCACTTTTCTGTATTTGGGCTTTCAACAATGCATTATTATTACCATCAAAAATAATAAATCTTTTTGAGGTAAGTATATAGACTCATAATGGTGTGGAGAATGTCATTACCACCTTAGATTTTTGCCATATAGTTCTTCTTTTATTGTGCATCATCTTTGATAAAATGTCTCTTAAATGCATTGGTACTTTGTAATTTTCATTATTTTTAAAACTAAATTTATGAAAATTATTTACCTTAGGCTTTTAAGGTGATGCTGACTGATGCCTTTTGGTACAAATGTACTTTGTAAAAATAATGGACTTCTGGGTATTTTGAAGTTACTGGTTATGTTATTTTTGAAACTTTGGGTTTGGGGTTCAGGTAGTATACTAGACAGTATATTAGTGATATATTAGAGTTAAAATTGTATGCAGAATATCCTTTAGATGAAAGAGAAGTAAAAGGATTTTTTTCTTACGCGCTGTTTGGGTCATGTTTATATTCTGTTTCTGTGAAATACTGGTGTGTTCAAGTGGCAGACAGATGTATTGTGTAATTTAATGGGGAGAAGAGAGAAACGTTACAGTATTCCGCTAGTCTTCTGGTGTGCAAATACATGGCTTCCGATCTTTTAAATAAATTTCTAAGTTTGGGTGCTTAGTAGTTTGACTCATTTCACAGATGAAGCTAGCGGGTATCCATTGTAGGTAGGATTAAAAAAAACTTGTATTTATAGATGTGAATTTTTATAAAATACTGTTTTTGTATGTTTATGCAAGGGAATGGAAATGATATGACTTCCCTTACCCTAAATATGAAAAACTAAAAGATAGGAAATTAAAAGATATGAAATCTTAAAAGATACATGATACTAACTCTAATTCAAGGAAATGATAGATTATTTACAAAATTCTTTTTTAAAATTTATGATTATTATTATTATTATTTGAGACAAGGTCTCGCTTTGTAGTTCAGGCTGTCCCTGAATTCACTATGTAGCCCAGGCTACCCTCAAACTCTCAGCAGTCCACGCCCAGCATTGTGGTGTGTGGTACTGGGGATTGAACTCAGGACCTTTTGCTTGCAAGGTAGACACCAGAACAACTGAGCTAAATCCCTGGCCCCTACTAATTTTTTATGCAATACCTCATATAGGTGTAAGGATATGCTGTGTCTAGTGCATCTTCATATAATTGAGATTCTGCAGTTTTTGGGTTTAAATATCAAAATATAGTAAATTCTTTAAAATCATACTTTTGAGGATTTTCTGATAATCTGTTAACTGGAATGTATGTTATTTGCTTGCTTATTATTGTGAGAAAACCTGGCTATCCTAATGAAAAAAATCTTGAGTGGTTGGGAATGAGAATATCAGATAAATGCAAATTAATTTTACTGTATGACCTTGCTTAAAAAGATTAAATCAAAAATTAGGTTTTTTTTCCCTGTGAAAAGTAGAGGTGAAAAAAGGACAATTTTAAGAATACTCATTGCATTCTTGACCGTAAGGTAGGGAGTGCCAGTGTTTTCATAGATGAGAAAAGAAAACGGTTTGCAGGGAATGCCGGCTGTACCAGTGATTCTTAGCCCAAATTCTTGTTAAAAATTTTTTAGATATTAAAATAAAAGACATGTTGGAACCTTACCCTTGCTACTTTATATTTTAATCTGGGGATATGGCTGTGGCAAGGACACATTTTAGGATTTCTGTAAAGCTATCATAATTTGACGTGGGATTGAAAGTAACTGATCTCCTTTTTCCCATATACATACCTCTTAGCTTTATTTATTTATTTTTTTTAATGACTTCTCTTTCAACCTGTCTTTTAAAATTGGGCAGGAAGTATAAAGATGATGCAAAAGGAATCCATAGAAAGTATTAGCCAGAAGGCAAGTTAAACAGTGACTTCTTACAGCTTTATCCCTAGCTTCCTTGAGGGCCACATATTTATTGCAAGCTAGCAGTTTTTGCTAAGCATAGCACCAAGGTAGGAACATTTCTAAAGTTTGTTAAAGGGAAATTTGTCAGTAATAAATCAAGGTGTTCCTGGAAATCTTGAGACCTAAGTGATAAAAACAACTATATCTTTAAAGGTACATACATTATAAGAAGGCAGTAAATGCTTCAAATACAGTTATTCCTTGTAGGCAATCATTATTATTTTTATGACATCCTTGAATTGTTTTTTCATGGACCGTCAGGGCAGAAGGGTACTTAATGTTGTTTAGTAGAACTTCACTTTCTTACTTTTTTTCTATCATTGTTGACTAGGACCACTATGGAAATGTTTTCTAGTAGTAGTGGTAGTAATGTGTTATTGTATATTACTTATATTGTGCATAGTCACTGAATGCAGGCATAAAAAATACACTATGATAACAGAGTGTGTAGGCTTAACTTTATTTTTATATTTATGGCAAATTGAGGTCCTTTTTGTGACCCATTTGATGCTACTTTCCGGGTCAAGAGCTCCTTTATCAATCACAACATTTTTCCTCTAACAAAATGGAAGAAATCCATTTTATGATGAATTCAGTACTTTCAATTTATTAAACACTTCTTGCCTGGTAGTGACAGTTCTACAAATTGCAAAGGTTAGATTTCCGAAAAGTGCCCTGATAAAGAATATTTGTGGTAGGGAGATTTACTACTATACAGGATTAAGAAATGTTATTTGTAAGCCCATACAGAACTTTGAGAATTACTTTGAGTTCACTAAAACAACACAAGAATATTATTAGCACATGATAATAATGAGTGATTTCTATAAGACCATAACATGTCAATAATTCTGATATGCAAAATACTTTGAATATCAGAGGTTTTTTACTTTTATATGTGGGGACAAATCAGTTTTTCACAAAAGCTGTTCTGAAGCATTGCCTTTATTTCAGGTATCTGTAGAGTTAGCCGCAGAAATAGCAAATGTTTGGCTTGTGGTGCGCTGTCCCAAACTGTCTACACTGTGCCAGCCTTCACTAGGGCTGTAGTCATACTGATCAGGACGCGTTGGACTACAAGACCTTTGAGGAAGGAACTCTAGACCCACATTAATTTGCATACACCCCTTAAAAGTAGGATCTGCTCAACATCTCACTTCTCTGAGGTAGTGTGTTTCAGTAAGTTGCTAGTAACTTATTTACTTAGCCTTTTCTTTTTCTTGTATTTATTTTGCTCTGAATTAGTTCCTTTCATAGTTATTGCCAGGCTCTCCTTCTTTCACTCTGTTACTGACTTATGAACACTGTTTGTGTGAGTTCCATTAGGGTCCCAGAAGCGTGGTGTAATTAGGTGCTTATGGTGGAAAATGCCCCAAGTACTTTTGGCGTAGTTGAGTATTCTTCAGATGTCCTCTTTAGTCCTGGGGTTCTGTACTTCCGCACATGATAACGTCATGTCAGAACACCTGCAAATACCGTTTTCACATATGTTGGCCTTCGTTTTATGATGTGAAGCAAGGGTGTGGTTATAATGCCTCTGTTTTAGTTTCCTTGGACTTCCTTGATTTGTTTTTAAGACTTCATTGCAGAAATTTTTGTACCTGCCATGGCTTTTTGCCCCTTCAGTTCCTGTTCCCTATCTGTCCTATCATCTGGTCCCTCCCTCATAAAATTCCTCAAGAAGAAAAGCTTGTAATCATGGTGTTCTGTACCAGAAAGACTTTACTGGAAAGGTAACAGAAACAAATCCACATGTGACGTACAGCATTTCCCTAAGAAGAACTTGCCATTGGGGTGTGATTATTATTCTGCTTATGAGGGAGGGTGTACTTTGTATACAAATGCTTTTTTTTTCATCCTTAAAGCATTGAAGGATATCAGGATGTTGACATCTACTTCTGTATGCTTTGTCAGCTCTATATGTCGGGGTCCAAATCCATGGACCAGTAAGCTCTCTAGTGCTGAATTACATCCCCAGAATATCGGCTGTATTTTTGAATTCACTAAGCATCAGATCTTTTAAAGCATAGATCTTCTTTGTAGATAACCGTTCTTCTGCACATAAATGTAAAAGTAGAACGAACATACATGATAACGTTAAATGCACTTGCTGTGTGCATTGGAAATTAATTCTGTTGTGGTACATATACTTTATGTTACTGCTTGTTTATTTGATGTCAGAGACTCTACTTGCCTTCTTTGCCATATATATTTACTGTGTTTAGCATGTTATAGGCCTCCAGGGGTCATGTAGGAATGAATTGGGGAGGAATGAATTATTTCATCTTTTATATTGGGAGACTTTTAATATGGAAAACCCTGGTTAAATGCCTCCTGAGATACCAAACTTATCCTAAACTAATGTACTTCTTTAAATTGTCACAGTTGACGAGGCAATCCTCAGATAAGTGAATTTGCCCTGATTTACATAAAACAATAAGTATAAGAATCTGACTTAGTTACTTAGCTTTAAAAGTAGAAATAAAAGAGGCAGAAGTTGAGAAGTTGAAATTAAATGCTTTTATTGGGTAGTCAGAAAGTAGGAGAGGTTATTTAGTAAAAATGTTCCTTTTTTTGAGCATCTCAGTTAATTGCAGTGTTGTTTTTAATGGTAGTTTTTTCCTTAGTTCACCTTGTATATTTATATACGCAAAAATATAGTTTTCCCACAATCAGAATATAAAACACCTTCAGCACCACCATCTCCAAATTCCCATGTGCTACCTACCCTTTTGTAGTCAAACCCTTTTTCTACTCCTAGCCCCTAACAAGCCTGAGACTGTTTCCTTTTCTTATAATTTTGCCCCTTTCAGAATACCACGTGAATTGAATCATGTCATGCAGCTTATGTAACCTCTTGGATTTGGCTGAACTTTACTTTGCAGAATGCATTTGCAGTCCATCGCTATATATTGCAGTTTGTAGCAATAGTTTCTTTTTAATGTGTTCCAAGGTATGGATGTACCTGAGCATATTTACCATTTAGTGGTCAGAACACACATTTCTAATTTGTGGAGGTGATGAATAAAGCTATCACATTCATTTCTGTTTCCTGTAGGTAAGTTTCTAGAATTGGGATTGGTGGGTCATTTGCTAACTGTGTGTCTAACTTTATAAAAAACTGTCAAGTTTTTGCCTAAAGAAGCTGTCCTCTTTCATATCCCACTAGCAATACAGAAAAACTTGAGTGATAAGCTCCTATAATTTAAACTGGTTATACTGAATTATTCCAGTTTATTAGTTTGATTGCATACCAGCAGTATCATGAAAAAACAGACTGTAATTATGAATATATTTTTATTGATTTAGAACTACCAGGAAATGATTTAGGGGAAGCCTCATTTTTTAGTGAAGGAAATCTTCAGTGTGCTATGGAACTATTCTTTCTTGCTCAAGTAGATAGTGGTGACCTCTGTAAAAAAAAAAAAAAAAAAAGCTGTTAATCCCTGGTACTTAAGTTGTTTTTTTAGGTATATTTGCATAAGTTCTCTGTTGCTGTCATACTTCCTTTGGGGAAGGATGCTTTTGATTTGGACCAGGCAAAAGGAAATTTGATCTCTGAACATGTAGGTGTACTACATGTTCTCATACACACATATTTCATTCTAGAATTTTGTAGTTAACTTGTTTTTAATTTACAAGCATTTATACTACTACGTGTTTTCTATGACAAGGATATTAGCTGAGGATATTAGCTTTGTAATTAAAACACAATTATAAATACCCTTGAATGAACCATTCAAATTTGTAACTATTACCTACAGTAGGCTATTTTTAGTTATGTAATTTTTTTAAATTAGGAAATTAGCGCTGTAGTTAAGAATACAACTTTGTAAAAGAATAAAATGTGATACAGTTACTAATCTTTCTGAATGTACTTTAGCATTTATTTACAGTTGCTTAATTAGAAGATTGAAACATACCTTTTATATCAGAATATAATTTTTAGTTTTTTTAGTGTTTTCTGAGCATATTCAGATTTTCTTTTGCAATTCAGGGTTCTCACTGAAGATTTGTTATAAAAGTATGCTGCTAAACAGAGATGCCTACACATTTATTGATGAGTATAAAGTTTATTTGTCTTTATCTGTTGTATTTTTGTCTCAGTTTTTTATTTTGTCGGTTTGATTTCTCATGTAAGCTCATTAGAATTACTCCGAATAAAAGATAACAGACTAAGTGGCTTTTAGAGGTTCGTTTGTTTTGTGTCATCGCCATGTTTTGGCAAATTGAGATTACAATATAAATGACCTTTGGCCCATGACCTGTGATTGCATTTGCCTCTCTTAGAGCTATGAATATCTACTACATTCTCTTTCTTCTTTTACTTGAAAAGATGACTGAATTAATATTTCTAAATTTTATTGCTGGCTATTAGAGAAATGCAAATTAAAACAACATGGAAATTCCATCTTACTCCAGAGAGAATGGCCATCATCAAGAAAGCAAGGAAGTGCTGGAGAGGTTGAAGGGAAGGGGAACAAGGAGTCCTGCGTCACTGGCGCGAGTCTAAACTGATACAGCCACTGTGGATATCAGTATGGAGATTCCTCAAAAAATTAAAAGCAGAAAGTCCATTTCACCTGGGTATTTCCCTTCTAGGCATCCTCCCGAAAGAGTTAAAGACTTCACACGACCATGATGCGTGCATTCTCATGTTTGCAGTAGCACAGTTTATGATAGCCTACACGTCAGAAGAGGAATAGGTGAAGAAAACGTGGTACTTAAACACAGTGGAGTACTTCTCTGCCACAAAGAAAGATCAGCTTGCGTCACCTGTGGGACAGTGGGTGCACCCTGAGATGGTGGTACTAATGGGTGAGTCAGGCGCCCACGCTTAAACTTCACACGGTTTCTTCCCGGTTAGAACCCGGGGGGCTGAGGGTCAGATCAGAGGCTCCAGGGCCTGCCGCACACACGCGAGGCCTCAGTGTGATCTCTGGTTCAGAACAAACAAACAAACAATAAAGAACCCCCCAAACTCTGAGAGACCTAAATTGTAGATAGACAGCAAAATAAAAGGTAGATAATAGTAAGCAGGGAAATCGATTTTTCTCAAATGAGAAGGGGATAAAGAGATGAAAGGAGGCTGGGAGGTGGAATTGTTGAAAAAAGGGAATTAAAATGGGATATGTGCGAGTATCAACTCCACAAGTAAAGTAAACAATTATATGCTATAAATACGTACTAATAAAATTTTTAAAATAACTAAATTTCTAAGAAATTGCTCATCCATTTATGGTTCATGCTGTAAACCTTTAATCATGTTGATTGTATGCTATATATTACAATAATTCCTGGAGAAAAAGGTTGAATAGAAATAACACCTGCCTGTGGGATCATGTTAAGGTAAGGAGTAAAGCCATGTTCCTTAGCTTTCCTCACATTTGGCAGTAATATACATTTTCCTTTTCAGTTTTTTTTTTCTTTCATTGGATAGATCAAAATTTCTTTTCTGGTGTTAGTAGTCATTGATGATCCTTGCCTAGTTCCATTAATTCAGTAGGAGTTGCCAAATGATGATAGTTAATTATACCCTTTCTCATTCAGCTTTTAGAGGGACTACTTTTAAAGTAGAAGTTCTCAAAGGTGATTCTTATTATTTGTAGATTATCCAATTGGGCTTATCTGCTAGCTAAAATTTATTTGCAACTTCAAAGTTGATGCTCCTTGTGCTGGTCCTACGCAGTTGCAGATAGGACCAAATGCAAAGTGATAAAAACTTGAGTTACTCTGAGGGAACACTCCATGCTCTCAGTTGAGATTGAATAAGATGATTCTCTGCTTTTTTTGTTTTACTTTTAAAGTACATTTAGTACATACTATTTTTGTTTTTTAGTGAATTTTTTCTTGGTCTAAAATCTTGGGACTATAGGGTCCAGCAGGAGGCTAAAAAAGTGTTTTTTTTTTTCCCTGGAAGCAGTGGTTCCAGGTTTGATTAGTCTTTGTTTGCAGGGACTATGAAATATAACAACTGTGAATCATATGTTTGTAATTTTCTTGAGGCCCAGAATAACATAATTTTTAATTAATGTAAAGTATACCTTAGAGGTTGTGTGTCATGGATGTAGGTAGGCAGCTCGAGAAGAGGCTTGATGAGACTTCGTAGGAAGCAAGTTTATTACTGTGTTTCTAGGCATATGTCTGGGACATGGTAAATAATAAATACTTATTGAATAAAAATAAGCCCCTAGTTGGAACATGATTTTCTTTAACAGCTTGCAGTTTAAATATTATATCATAACTTGTTATTATGGATACTGAGAGGTTCTCCTGCGGATTAATGTGATGAATATTTCACTAATGAAAATTTCTCATGACCTCTGCTTGATTTTTGGTTATTGTCATTTTTAAGGCACCCGGAGATGAGAGTGAAGTGTTCTTCTCTTGATATTCATGTAAGCTAGGCATTTTTAAAGTAAATACTTCTTCCAAGTGTTGAGGAACATGGGCTGTGATAAAGCTGTTAGCAGTGGATGTGTAAACTGACTTGTGAAATTGAAAATGGAAGGGACAAAAGATTTTAAGGAATTGTGAACTGGGTACAAGTCCCTCACTCTGCTTTCTGTTAGTATAATGAAATACCTGAGGCTGGGTACTTTTATAAAGACAAAAGGAATATTTAGCACACAGTAACTGAGTTTCAGGGGCAGCATACCCGTATTAGCTTGGCTGTATTGAACAGTGAATAGCAGATGGCATCATGGTGGGAACCGTGTGAAACTGAGACAAGGAACCAGAACGGGGAAATGCTTTTCACAGCTCCCTTTCTAAAGCAGTCCCCTCTGAAGGCGTGGCCCCAGTGACCCAGTGACCTTCTGTCTGTCACCTCGTACCATCGTTACCTGGGGACTGAGCTTTCTGTGCCGGAACTCCTGGGGGTGTGCGCAAATCATAGCCAGACCTTAATGCCTACCTGTTAAGTAATTAGAATATTGATTTAATTAGAGTAGTGCTTATTTTACCGAGGAAATTTAAGTTTTTAATTTAAAAACTGCCTTAATTTTAACTGATCATATAGTGTGTTTTGATATTCTGTGTCATTTTACTGTAACCATAATTTTAGACATTTGAAAACCTACAAAAATATATTTTACTTTGTCACTTATGTAATGTGATATGTGTACTTTTTTTTTTTGAGCAGGATTTATCTCCTTTTTGTAGTTCAGGCTGGCCCTGAGCTGAGACTTGAACTCACAGCAGTCCCACTGCCTCTGCCTCCCGAGTGCCGGGGTGACAGGCGTGAGCCCCCACGCCCGGCACTGTGGTGTGTGGTTCTGACTGCTGGTGCGCCTGAGTCTCCACTCCCAGCACTGTTGTGTGTGGTCACCAGGGATCAAACCCGGGCCCTTGCACTTGCAGGGCAGGCGCTGGAACCACTGAGCTAAATCCCCGGACCCAATACGTGTACATTTTTGAGGAACAGAATTTATTACATATATACTCAGTTTTTAGTTAGCATTAGACTAGTTAGTACTAGACTAGTTAGTACAGTTAGACTGTATTATTTATAAAACTGCTCCCTGAGACCCATTTAACTGTTTTAATTAGCTGCTAATAGAACCTGATCCAAAGTTGGGAGAACACCAGTAGAAGTAGGTGGGGATTTTTAAAGACAGACATTCCAGGATCTTTATACAAATGTACAAAGGGGGGATCACTGAAATGAAGTTTCAGAAAACAGTGTTGTAGAGGATAGTTACTAAATTTCTCTGAAACTGAAAAAGCTTTTCTAGCATGTAATTACAGAAATTGATCTCCATTTTTGATGTTACGGTTAATGATTTAGCTTTTAAAAATAAATGTTTATTCTTCTCTTGGACAACCACAGTTGAACAAATGCCAAAACCCAGTAACTGGGACACTTGCTGCTAACAGAAGCATGTGATGTAACAGCTAGCCATCTCAACACAAATTTCCTTACCTGTTTCAGTTGTAGAGCCTGAAAACATGTATTGTAATATAATTTTTATAGGGACTAAACAAAGCATTTGAAATAGTGAATGAGCCATTACA
This sequence comes from Petromus typicus, assembly GCA_004026965.1. Taxonomy (NCBI): domain Eukaryota; kingdom Metazoa; phylum Chordata; class Mammalia; order Rodentia; family Petromuridae; genus Petromus; species Petromus typicus. The sequence continues at coordinate 87,657 of PVIR01001537.1, read as the reverse complement.
TGTACTAAATGGAATTTTTCATGTCAGATAACATTGTCACAGGTGATTAGCTTTGCCAAGTAATATCTGAATATAAAATTTGACATTTAAATTTTTATTTGTTGCAGTTTGGTGCTAGCAGAGAGCCTGTGGATAACATGATAGACATGAAGTTACCTTTAGGAACTTTTAATATTTGCTATTACATGTGCATAATTATATATTCCAGTAGTATATGATTTGGAAGCTACATAGAATATTAATAATCATTTCTGCAATAGAGTTGTGTATTACTGTTAATTTGAAAAATTTATAGCTAGTTTTGTGTAGCTGTCTTGTGAGGTAGAACCCAGTTTACCGATGTATTTTCAGTGGACTTTCTCTGTTTATTTACTTGCAGTATAAAGGATGTCAGCTGGCTCTGTAAAGTCTTATATTATTGGACTGTGCAGATTAGAGAAATTGATTTTCTCCTTTTTGTTTGAAGATTCATCAGTGATTGTCAAATTAGAAATATGCCAATGGCCTACATTTTTATTCATATAATCAGATTATGCCTAGTATTTTCTGCTTTTAGAATCTCATTTTTATCTTTTTTAGTGGATGTTGCTACGTTGAAATTGAAACTGTTTATGAAAGCAAGATACTTGATTATTCATATTTATTTATTCTCAAAGATAATCTAAAGTAACTTTTAGTGAATTTTCTTTCTTTAAAAAGTATTTTCATTTTTAGTTATTTGAAATATTCTTAACCAGTTTGTACAGTGTTTAAAATTAGTTTTAGGGTGAAAGTTAGTGACAGTGAATTAGTAGATTAATGCCTTATATTAGAAGAAATAAAAATAACAGGGAAAGATAGGTAAGCAGTACTCTCTGGCCTTGTCACTAGATGGACATTCTCAGATTCTTGTGTTTCGTTCTGTGCGCTGGCTAGAAGCAGATAGTAAGGCTCCTGAGACTTGAGGACTGGAGCATTGTAGGACTTAGGTGTGAGACATACTGTTACCTTTTTGTAAGACTCAGTCTTAGAAAATTGGAGCTAGAGATTTCTTGCTGGAGACGTAAAGAAGCAGCCTTGTTGAAGTCCGCGTGGCAAGACTGTAGGGACCTTAGGACCTGGGAAGTCGCGAGAAACAGGGGAGTGCGGCTTGTTGACAGTCTGCGAGAAGCTGATTTACATAACCGGAAGAGTGCGAGCTCCACCCACAGTCTGGAGGCCAGGAGAGTTTCCACTCGGTCCTCCAGGTGCGAGAGAGGCCTGGCCAGTGCCTTCAGTACCGCCTGAGCAGTTGACTTGGCCGCCCAAGTTTCTGATCCATAGAAACTGTGAAATTATAAATAAATATTGTGTCAAATTTTTAAGATTTTAGTAATTTTGTTACATAGAAGTCAAGTACGTTTGTTCATATTGAAGTATATTATATTTGGCCTGGTATTATTGTATATATAATAAACACAATGCTTTGCCATGTAATTGGCAAGGAATAATCCACACTTTACTGTGTGTTAAAAGCCGTGATATCAAGGTCTGTTTTTCTCTGTTGGTTTTGACATGATGGGTTTGTGTTGGTAATAAATAAATAACACAGTGTAATGGTGTGGTGAAATGTGTGGTACTACAAACATTGAGATTACAGTGGTGGCAGCACAGTTTGTGGGTTTTGAGCAACAGTGTGAGGTGCTGACATCACAGTCAGTCTCTGTCATTACTACTCAGTTCTGTTCTTGTAGCATGAGAACAGCCATAACAGAATGTAAGTAAATTAGCATAGCTCCATTCTTTTTTTTTTTTTAGACAGAATCTTGCTTTGTAGTTCAGTCTGGCCCTGAGCTCAGCTTCCACCTCACATCACAGCAATCCTCCTGCCTCTGCCTCCGGAGTGCTGGGATTACAGGTGTGAGCCACCACGCCCGGCACTGTGGTATGTGGTTCTGATTGCTGGTGGGCATGAGTCTCCACGCCCAGTATGATATGTGGTTACCAGGGATCGAACCCGGGCTTTAAGCTTGCAAGACAGGCACCCGAACCACTGAGCTAAATCCCCAGTCCTACAGCTTCATTCTTATACAGCTTTATTCATAAACGTTAATTTAGTCTTAAATTTTTCACCTGTCGTAAGTACCATTCTTAGTATTGTACCAACTGTTTAAAACTATAAATGCTACTCTTAGCTTGAAGTCTGTTTAAAAATAAAAAATGAGTGGAAGTTGACCTGCCAGCTGTAGTTTTCTGACCCCTGGACTATAGGTAAGAAAGCAATTCTAGTGTGTCTCGCTTTCTCTTTCCATTTGTTTCTTTTTCTCCTCCTTACCCCCTTTCTCTTTCTCTTCATGTTTTCTTCTCCCTCTTCTCCTCTCTCCTTTCTTTCTCCTTCTTGTTTTTTACTCCTGTTATCTCTTTTTCTTTTCTTTTTCTCTTTCTTTATCCCAAGCTCTGTAATACTTTTGATAAGTGCTATGGTAGAGACATTACTACCACCACTATTTGAGACTTCTAAAAAAAAAATTAGTAAATTAATTTGTTCAAATGTGCTGAAGTGAATGTAGTAAAATAGGAAGTGGCTTAACTTCTTATTAACCACTATTGTGTTAAATAGGTATATATAATATTTCCCCTTCCTCAGCAACTCATGAATGATATCTTAGCTTCCATTATTTTCTTGTATGTATATACATGTGTATGTGTATATATATACATATACGTGTGTGTGTATATATATATATACACATATATATACACATACACACACACACATATATATATATATATACACACACACATATACACACACATACTATATATATTTGGCAGTGGAGTTATTTTCAGGTATTAAAATGACTTTTTTTTTCATTGTAGAGGTTTAATTTTAAACCAACCTTCCTGCCCTTTCTCCCTACTTTCCAGTTTCAGACTTGGCCCTTGGCTCCAGGCCCTTTGTTTAGGAAGGAATTGGGCTTTTTCTTAACTTTTTCTGTGTTCATTGTGCAGTTGCTTTTTCTCTAGGTTCATGTACGGTTTAAGAAAATTAAAGGGAAAGGATGGAAGCCCTTCAGTTTTATGACATGCTTTTAAATGCTGTTTGTATTGTGCGGTAGTTTTGGCTCTTGAAAGACTTCATATTGACCTGATGTACAACCAGCTTGCAAGTATTTCCATACATAAATATATCAGTGCGCAAACATTACAAAAAAGGTCTGTTGTGCACAACAAACTGAAAGGAATGTTTACCCATGAGACGGGCAGTAAGCTGAAGGGCAAGGGATTTTTGTATGGAGACAAGACACGGGGGCCTTTTCCCAGGAAGCAGCTCTCCCCATAATGGCACGGAGAGCTGAAGGTGGCATGGTCGTACCCTTTCATACATTTTTGTCTCTGTCTTCCTTGTACAGGCATATGGTAACATTGGAGTTCTGTTGGGTGTGCATTAACATTCCACAGTCTAGTTGATTATGATTTGTCAGTTACGTCAGAATTATACATGGGGCACAGAGGCTGATGCCACTACTTTGATAAAGATTCTTGTCTCGGACGCATTGGAAGAAACCCTGCCACATCCCCAGTTTAGTGCTTGGACTCATGCTATTTTGGTACAGAGAGTGTCATTTTGATTCAGAGGTTTCTGTCTCCAGAACGTTGTTATGTGTGTATTGCTGCTTTTCTTTCCAGCATCATCTCAGTGAGGCTGGAGACAGCACATCACTGGGGAGATGGGCAGGGCGGGATCAGACAGGTTCCCAGTCAGAGTGTAACACCTGGGAGAATCTTGCATCCCCCAAGAATTGAAAACCGTACCCCAGACAATTCCTTGGGGTCCCAAGCTTTCTAGGTCTGGGTTGGGACATGAATAATTTCTCTCATTTGGTCTGTCCTCTCTATATGGGTGCAGCATTTGCTTAGGTTAAATTTTCTAAAAACCTCTCTGTTGGAAGCAAGCAGATAAACTGAGGGCAAGTGATTTCCACAGACAGCAGTGCACATTGTCGTCTGTTGTTTGGCTAACAAATTAATAGCTTTGGCAGTTTCATTAGTTATAATTTATACAATTGCTTTCAATCTAATTATCCAGTTTAACATATAAATGGGGGTATACTACTAGACCCAGGACCCATTCTCTGCCCAGGTGGCAGGACCATAATACCGAATTATGCATTCAGGACGCCATTCATGGTCTTCCCAGTGACCAGTTGCAGGGTATGTCAGTTTCGATGGGTCTTTGTGTCCCCATACATTGGACCCCCTAGATGTTCTCCTTTGGCAAGTGGAAGCAGAAAGAAAGCTGAGTATTTGTTCCCGATACATGAAACCCTGACCAGTTTTGGGGAAGGATGACCTGTACAGTTCTTGTGCATATTCAGTAAGTCTGTCTAGGGCCTCCTATTTGGTATCTTTATCTACCTCTTCCTAGGCCCTCCTTAGGACAAGGGATGAAGGTTTGGTTCAAAGTCGTCTGGGAACCCCTAACATTGGGTCTTTGGGTGGATGAGTTCTCAGATGTTTGACCCAGCCATGTTAGGCTCGCTACAGAGATGCTGGACCATCCTCCACACTGGGCAAGACAACTATTGAGGTAGAGTTGGGGAGCCCTGTGTCAGTGTAAGGTTACGAGGATCTAATTCTTTAGCTTCCCATGGCCATTGGTCACTACATATGTAACACAAAGATACCTTCAGAGTTTGGGCTCTAGTCTCTGCTAGGACTAAAACATATTTTTTTGTGGTTGGGATCAGAGGGAAGACTACTGTCTATTTTCTCATGAAATGAGTGAAAAACCTGTTAAGATGTAGCCATGCTGATGGTAGTGACCCTCTTGAAATGTAGTGTAGTCCCAGGGTCAGTGACTTACCCATGCATCTTTATCCTCCTCGGAAGACCATTTTCTATTTTGCTTCTTCTGGATTAGAGATAGTAAAATCAGTGGGGTGGTGGGTCCCCGGGTCCCAGTTCGGAGTGGCAGCCCCCTCTGGAGGGGCACCACGTTCTCTCTAACTTTCCAAGGGGCCCACAAGACGCAGCTGCAGGGAAGCAGTAGGCCCTGTGGTCACCACAGAGGGCAGATCAGGTAGGGCCGGTTCACACGTACCCTTATTACTGAGCGTGTAGCTTTGTCCCCACGGTAGCCCTCCGCATTTTAGGACTCTCCAGGGAATTGTACTGTTGGAGGTGCACACATCAAAAATACCTATACAGGCAGGTGGGGATTTATAACGCAGACTTTGTTACTTCACCTTGGGAGTGTTTGCCTTTGAACTACTCCTTGGTTGAGTACTTGGGGTCAGAACAGGTGTACTGATTTTCATGCTGGCAGATGAAACAAGGTGTCTCGTGGTGTGTTCAGGTCCTTGGATCCTGTCTAAGCATGACAAGTGGGTGTAGTAAAGTCCACGTAACTCCCTGGCCTGACCTGGTTGGGTGGATACATGAGTCATACGGTGAGGAACTCAGGTTCACCAGTGGGGCCAAGCAGGCAATTCTGCCAAACATCCTACCCACAGGAGGAAGGTGACAGCCTGCAGGTCACTCTCGCCACCTCCCTAGCTAGTGGAGGCTATGGTAAAAAGCAGGACAAGAGACCAAATAGAGTTAAGAACAGGAGGTACATTGCAGGTAGTCACAAAAGTGATGCAGTCCTTCCGAGTCACCAGTCAGCGTCCTTGGCTTCTGCCTTACGTGCGTAGACTAGTCAGCCTTCTGGCTGGCCAGAGCCGGCTGTCTTCTTTCAGTGGTGTCTCGAGGCCGTGGTCTGCCTTGTCTATCTCACCAGCTTACGTGGGGCTGAGGAGTCAGGACACATCCTGCTCTTGAGATGCTGGCTTTACTGTGGTGAATCCAGCGGACTCTCTCACCCGCCTTTATTGCAGTGGGGGTGGATAGGAATGGGCCCCTCCTGGGGGTCTCAAGGGTTGAGCATTCCGTTTTTTTTACCCAGCCAGCATCCCCTGGCTTGAAAAGGTGCACATCTGTGGTCAGACTCACCAGTGGTGTTGGGGGCTGAGGCCGAACCAAACAACTGCATCTTTTGTCTCGGACTCAGATTCCTAACGTCCTCTAAATTCTCTCTTATTCCTTGAGTAAGAGAAAGGGGCTGTTTGAAGGTAAAAAGGAAAAAATGAAACAAAGCTTATGTGTATGGGAGAGGTGGAGGGGCTGACGGGAGGGCAGGGGTGTGGGGAAAATAAGAATTAAGATACATCCTATGCAAGTACAAATTCTCAGTGAGGGACGTGATCATAATGCGTACTTAAAATGTACCAGTAAACTCAGTTTATCAAAAGCTAGGAGGAAGGGGATGCCCATGAGAAATTTCAAAAGGGAAGAAGTCCGTCAGTTGAGGGGTAGTCTCTGGTCCTCCGCGGAGCTATTGGCAATTGTTGGTCCCAGTGCAGGTATGTTTCCTAAGCTGTAGCTTGATTTTATTTTAATTTTTAAATTTTTACTGTTTATTGGTACTTTTTAGATACACATAATAATCACATTATAGAAAATTTGTACCTGTGTGTGATCCATCCTCATTTCTCTTTTTTCCCCATTCTCGTTCCTTCCCTTCAGAGGGAGCTCTGAATTCCAGCTGCTTAGCTCCAGTTTCCCTGAACTCTGGGGAGTGTATGTCTTACGCAGTTTCCAAGCATCTTTAGTCCTTTAGCCACTATCTATACTACTTTTGCAACAAATGCTGTCCTGTGTGGTCTTTTCCATGGTAACAGTGATTCCAAAAGGGGATGATTTCTCTCAAAAGGATCCTGGCCACCTCAGAAGCCTTTTTATAGTGAGTGAGAAGGCCTATACCCAGCCAGAGAAGGTACACATGAAAAACTAACGAATGCTTGTAGCCACAGACTCAGGAAAGCCCAGAAAATCCACAGCAGAATTTTCAAGTGGGGCTCCACTGCCACTTTGTGCCCGGGAGCCCTCAGGGCCTTGCCGTGAGTTATTGAGGACACACATTTCACATTGTCCCCACCAGCCAGGCTAGGTTTGAGAGCTGGGGACATTGAAATGCTGGCTTCTGGTGACTTGAGAACTGCCTGGCTCAGGTGGGTGTCCTGATGCCCCATTCCTAGGCCAGAACTTTGGCAATTGCTGCGCAACAAAACTTAAACTTCTTCTGTCTGCCTGGGAAGTAACTTTCATTTTCAGTCTTAAAGCACGCAGTCTCACGTGGACTTGAAACAGTGGGGCAACCTGGACCTTCAACTTTCCGTTCCCCAGGTGATCACTAGCGTAGCTTTCTGGTCTGCTGTACAGTTTCCTAGCAGCTGTAGTTGTGTCCCCTTTGCTGTCCAGGACAGTGCATGACTGCCTCCCACATAGCATCCCTGACATGTTCTATGTTTTTTTTCCCTGGTTTTATCGTTATGTGAACTTTTTCTTTATATGGAGCTCCATGCACAGGAAAGGTGGTGAAGGCATACTTAGAGTCTATTTATATGTTGAGGTGTATTCCTGCTGCCGGCTGAACTGCTTGGATTAGGGCAGTGTGCTCTGTTCTCTGTGCCAAGGTTCCTTTTGGAACAGATTTTTGCCTCAGTGATGGAGCTCAGAGCAACCACAGGAGACCAAAGTGTTTTTCCTTTTTCACAAAACTGCTGTTCACGAAACACTTGGTGTTGGCATCTCCGTGGGGTTGGCCCCTGTGTCTGGTTGGCAGGAGAACACTTCATCCGTGACCTCAGTGCAGTCATGGCCCGGCTGGCTGACACTGGGGTTGCCTGGTTCAAGGTCTGCACTACTTCCAAGTGAATGCACTGGTTTTCACATAAGATCCCCTGATACCTGGCCATCTGGGTGTTAGCCAGTATTATCCTTTGTACTCCATTAATATGAACACTCAATGTGGCATATGGACTGTTTGTCACTTTTTGCCACTAAGAGGGTTATAGCTGCAAGTGCTCAAAAATAGAAGGCTACCAGCCCTGGGCAACAGTGTTGAGTTGCTTAGACAGGTATACCATCAGTTGATGCCAGGGTCCTAGCATCTGGATTAAAGCTCCCACCACTATGCTGGTATGCTTGTGGTTTTATAGATAGAGTCTCAGTCATATCTACAAGTCCTAAGACCAGTGTGTTGGTGAGAGGCTTTGATCTCTTTGAAGGCTTTTTCCTCTTCCCATTCCCGTCATAGAGGTTCTTGTCCCCTACTTGGTGGTCTTATAAAGGGGTTTTGCCAAGACTGGTAAGTTAGGCACCCAGATCCTACAGAGGCCTGTGGCCCTAAAGAACTCTTAGAAGGGCTATTGGGTTGTTGGAACTGGGATTGAGCAAATTGCTTGTTTTCTCTTGGATCCAAAATGGCATCCCTGTGACATGTGAAAACCACATCTCCTGGCAAATTTGGGTCTTCTTTCTCGAGACCCATGGGAGAGTGAGGAGGAGTAATCATATCCCTTCCATATAGCCTCCATGTTTGGCTGGCTAACAGAAAATCATCTATATACTGGAGTAATATACAACCATGTTAACCTGCAGGGAAGGTCTTCAGATTAATGACCAGTGCTATGCTAAAAGGGGTTGGGGAATTTTTGAACCCTTGGGTAACCTTGCCCAAGTTACCTGATCTTCATTGCCATTTTCTGGATTTTCCCACTAGAAGGCAAAAATTGGCCGGCTTTATGGCACCAGACAGATGCAGAAGAAGGCATATTTGAGGTCTAGACATATAAAGAAGGTTGCTTTGGTTGGAGGAGGTCCAAGAGAGTGTAGAGGTTTGGGACAAGTGAGTGTAGGGTAATGGTCGCCTGGTTGACTGATCACAGATCTTGAACTGGCTAGTAGTCACCTGTGTCCGTTTTTTGAACAGGACAAACAGGATTGGAGGGTCCCATAATTTAGATGGCTTTTCAAGTGCTTTTGGTCCCCAATCTGTATCTTGTAAGGGATGAAGTATTGTCATAGGTGAATTGGCTCTGTCCTTGGGTTTAGCTCTACAATTATTGAAGGTATGTTTCAGGTCTTGCTAGGTGGACTGTCTTCAGCTCATGTGCCATGTATTCTGAGGGGGAAGCTCTGGTCCCTGTTGTGGCCTCTCTGTAAGACTGTAGAGGCTCCACGCTTCATGTTGGGAGATCTTAAGAGTCAGATTTTTGCCTCTTTTTCTTACAAAGTTAGAGCAGCCTCTTTGTGGGAGTTGAAAGTTATCCTGGCCTGAGGCTTTCCCAATGAATCTCAACCCATTATAATCATGGGACAGTTGGGGTGTAGGAAGGTGTGGCTACTTCTTGGCCATCTAAATTACATTCTGGAGGCCCCAGGGAAGGACATGTTCAGTTGTCTGTGACCCCCATTACGGTGGCCTGTTCCTGTGAGAAGGGCCCACAGATTGGTTCACCACAGAATGTCCATTATCAGTGTCCACCAAAAATTCTACCCCCCAATCCCCTTCATTAGGACCGTAGGCACCTAGGGCCTGACAAAACAGCTGGTCTGTCCCGTTCCTTCCCGTGTCTTCCTGTGGAAGCCAGTCCTACAGAATCATCTTTTTTGACATCCTACATGGCTTCTGAACTGGTGGGTATCAGCGCTGGACGATGTGTCCTGTGCCTTCTTTTTGGGGGTTCCTACCTGGTAGGGACAGTCGTCCTCTTGTCCATACCTGTGACAGTGGGCATCTTAGGCCCAGTCTGGCTTTGTTCCTGGGCCGGGCGTGCCCTTCTGTTGCTTTCCTTGTTGGCTGTTGTGCTGATGTCCCTGCAGCCCTCCTCCTAGCCTGTGCATGTCCTAATGGAGCTGTCCAGATGGTTCTCCCGGGGCGGCTGCCAACAAGTTCGCCTTCTTTGTTCACTTTTCAACTCTCCTCCCACTCAGCCTCCTGGTCTTGGTTGGCAAACACCTTGGTTGTTACTTCTGACAATTGGTTGACATTCATTCCAGTGAAAAACTCCAGTTTCTGTAACTTTTGGCCAGCATGTCTTTGAGGCTGGCTGTTGAGTGCCAGGTTCACTGTGCATTGATTCTCAGCTGTCTCCAGGTCCACGCGGTGTGCAGGTGGAAGGTCCCCTGTGCCCTTCTGTAGGACGGGCTTGGGCTTTCTGTGGTCTTGGGGCGCTTCTGGAGTTTTGCCCATGTTCATGGCTCTTTCCCCTCCCCCTATACCCCCTTTAGGAGGCCTGGTTCCGTGTGACTCCTGCCCTGAGTCCCACTGGGGATCCTCTCCTGGGAAGTGGTTGCCAAGGCACTTTATCACAACTGCAATAGGGTGGCTTGAGTAACCCGGGGGTGTTCGTCTGTTAAACAGGGTGGGTGGAGATGCTGGCAGCCAGTCCCTGTGGACTGGTGTCTGGGTTATGGTCTGCACCAAGTCTCAGTATGTCAAGGTGTTTGTTTCTTCCAGGTAAGGAGGTCGGTTGTGGTGAAAGGTTGAGATAGTAACAGTTGTTCCCCCACTTGGATCCGCCCCTGTGGGTCATAATAAATGGGTCCTTGTGTCCCTGAAAATAGCATCCTTATGGTGCCTCAATGGGGCCAGAGAACTGGGCTGCTGGAGAGTTGAGTTGACCCGCAGGAATGTGGGAGTCAGAATGGGCAGCTCAGGGATGGGTGCTGTTGGAGGGGTCTCGGGAAGGCCTCCGACAACGCTGGGAGAGAGGCAGCCCCTGGGTGCTGGCTGGCTCTGGCAGAGTCCCTGCAGCACAGGCCATAGGTGACGGGGGCAGTGATGGATACTGTAGGACATAGGGAGGTGGGACTTCGGGTTTCCCAGACAGAACTGGTTTGTTTGACTTTGGCCGACACTTGGAGGTGGCAAGGGTGGCTGAGATAGGACCAGGTCTTGCCCAGAGTCAGTGTAAGGACATTGGTCAGGATGGACAGGGCCTTCTGCAGCATCCACGAATACTTGGCTAGTAGTTATCTCCTTGTCAGGGCAGCCCACAGTGGGCCATCCCACCCCAGTGAAGGCCAGTCAGTCCTGCAGGAGGTGTGCAGCTTTCTCGGAGTCAGTTCACTGTCACATGAGTATCCCTTTTCAGGGGTCTATAACATATACTCCAGGGGAATCAGTTTCCTCTGCTTTCCACCCATTTCCTCCCCTTAACAGACACCTTTGTTGCACAAGAGGGAGGAGAGAAGGGGAAGCGTTTTGCCTGGAAGGGGCTCATACTCACCTTGTCTCTCTGGCTGCCTTCCTTGCAGAGATATCTTATCCTTGGCAGAGCCCCTGGGGCCCATTGTTGCCCTTAACCCTATGACAGTCACCATGGAACTGCTTAGGACGCACCACTTGCTGTGGGTAGGTCAGAACCTTCCCTCTGTCTGACACACACACACACACACACACACACACACACACACACACACACACACACACACACACACACACACACACACACACACACACACACACACACACACACA
>PVIR01001537.1:0-76229 GCA_004026965.1 Petromus typicus | reverse complement strand
ACCGCCAAATTAAACCCTGCTCTTACCAGATCTGGCGGGCAGCTCTCCCTGAACTGGTTCCTGGGCCTCTGGGTTCTGTTGTCTCTCCAGAGCTCTCACCCCGCCAAGTAACCTCCCCTGGATCAAGTGGTCCACTGATACCGGGTGAGGTTTGCACTCCGGTGACAGAGGAGATGGAAATACACCATCTCTGAATCCGGGCCACAGACCCCCACGGATGCGTGATTTTCCTCTGGAGCCACAGGACACAGGCCTTTTGCCCAGGAAGCAGCTTTATTCTTTGTCTGTGCTGGTGCTGACTCGACAGATTAGTATCCAAAGGCTGAGTGCTGGACATGGCATAATTACACCCTTTTATACAACTTTTGTATCTTTGTCTCCCGTATACGGGCACACATTAACATTTTATAGTCTGGTTGGGTATACATTAACACTGTGCTGTCCAGTTGTGTGTGACTTATGTTACAGAATTACGTCAGAACTACGCGTGGGCACACAAGCTGATATCACTGCACTGTAAAAGGTTCCTGCCTCAACACATTGGGAGGGGCACCTCCATGATACAGTGTTTGGTTTTGTGAAAGTGTGTATTATTTTTTAAAATCATGTTTTGTGGTATAATTAATATAATACAATGCATTAATTAAAAACATATTTTATGCATTTTTTTGTTTTTACTTTTTTGAGACAAGGTCTTGCCTTATAGTGCAGGCTGGTCCTGAACTCACTATGTAGCCCAGGCTAACAATTAAAAGTTGACACTATCAAGATTGACAGGGGTGAAAAACAACTACAACTCTCATTAATTGTTAATGGAAGCATAAAATGGTATGACTTTAGAACAATGTTTGACGATTCCTTATCAAGTAAAACCTAGCTGTATCCTATGATCTACCAAAGTTATTATTAGATTATCTACTCAAGGAAATGAAACTATGCCTACAAAAAGATTTTTTCTCTCAACATTTATAGCAGCTTTGTTCAGAATATCTAAAACTTGAGTACAATCAAAGAATCTGTTAACAAGAAAACAGAAAATCAACTGGTCATTCATATAGTAGAATATTAGTCAACATGAAGAAAGAAGGAATCGTTAATACACAGAAAAATATGCTCTATCTGTCTGACAAAAGAAATCAGGCACAAATGAGTATATATTGTATGATTTAAAGTTATTTGAAGTTCTAGAATTAGCAAAATTCTATACGATGGTGATAGAAATCAGTTTCATGGTTAATTCAAATAGTGGGAAGTTTGACTGGAAAGTGGCACAAAAAACTTTTGGGAAAAGGTTATGCCCTGTCAATCTTGATGGTGTCAACTTTTAATTGTTAGCCATTGTAATGGGTGTAAAATGATATTTCATTATGGTTTTAATTTGTATTTCACTAAATAGTGATATTAAACACTACCTCATAGGCTTATTGTGTCTGTATATTCTTTGTGAAAAGTATCCACATCTTCTGCATATCAAAAATAGAGTTGTCTTACTCATTTGTAATGTTTTTCTACACCCAGAGTATTTCAAAAAACTTCTCTCATTCTCTGGTGTTTGTATTCATTTTCTTAGCTATCTTTCCTGAACAAGAGTTTTAAATTTTGATAGAATTTTGTACATTTTCTTTCTTTCTTTTTTTTTTTTTAAGGTTTTTTGAGACAGGGTCTCACTTTGTGGTTCAGGCTGGCCCTGAGCTCAGCCTCAAACTCACATCACAGCAATCCTCCTGCCTCTGCCTCCCGAGTGCTGGGATTACAGGTGTGAGCCACCACGCCTGGCACTGTGGTGTGTGGTACTGGTTGCTGCTGGGTGTGAGTCTCCACGCCCACTATGATATGTGGTGACCGGGGAATCGAACCCGGGTCCTTGTGCTTGCAAGACAGGCGCCGGAACCACTGGCTAACTCCCCGGCCCCCTACATTTTCTTTTATAATTGGTGATTTCTCAGATTTCTAAGAAATTCTGCTTACATTAAGATCACAAAGCTGTTCTTTTTTATAGTTCTAATATTTGTGTGTATGTCCATGATCCATTTCAAATAATTAATTCATGGAGTGATAGTAGGGTTCAAATTCACTTTTGTCCCACACATAAGTAGTTGTCTGATGCATCTATTGAAATCCTTTCTTGTCACTACTGACTTGATATCTTATAAAAAAGCAGTTGATTGTATTTGTGTGATCTATTTTTTGACTATTGTTTCATTTGCTTACCTATTTGCCTATTTCTGTGGTAGATCCACATTGTTTTGATCATCATAGTTCTCTACTAAGACTTGAAATTAGTAGTATATATTTTCTGAGATTGTTTATTCTACATTTTGCATTTCCATATCAGTTTTAGGACCAGCTTATCATTGTAAAGGAACCCTACTTAGCATATTGTTTGGGAGCATGTTGATTCTATAGATCAGTTTGAAAGAATGGATATTTTAAAGTTTTCCAATCCATTTTTGCAGTGTATTTGTTTCTTTTAAATGTCTCTCTATCTGTGTTTTCACATATTTGTTAATTTTTTTAAGGCTATTAAAATAGCCTCATTTTATGCTCTTCTTTTATCCTTCATGTGCTTGTGGCGAAACATATAGAAGTTGGCATATTAAACTGGCTCTACTGAACTGGTGAGTTTTTTTTTTTAATATATAATGTTGAATACAAAATTTGAGAGCAAACATTCTTGTGGCTTATTTCCTTGAGTCTTGAGGGGAAAAGAGTTGTTTCGCCATTTAGAATGCTATCAGTTGTAGATATTTTGTAGATTCTTTTTATTGGACTGAAGAAGTTTTATTATTCTTCTGGATTAATGAAAGGTTTTAATCATTAGTGCTTTGAATTTTATCAATGCAGTTTGTTGTCTATTGTAATGATTGCATAGGATTTATGTTAATTTGGTGAATTGATTTGAAATATTAAGTAAGTCTTAAATTTCTAGTATTCACCTGTGATAACTTTATTTAACTTTTTTGTTCATTTAACTTTTTACATTTTGTGAGGAATTTTGTATCTATGTTCCTGATAAATAATGGTCTAAATTTATTTACCTCTATGAGGATATTATATTCGAGTTCTCCTGACTTCTCAAATTGATTATTCCTGCATTTCTGAAAGTTTTTCTAAGAGCAGGTATATTTGTTGATAAAATTTACCAAGTGAAACTATCTTCATAAGAAATTTTAGTTGTAGTTTTGAAATAGTTTGTTTTTGAATTAAATACAGACCTATTTGTATTTTTGTTTTATCTTGATTTGTCTGTTTCATCTAGTTTATTATATTTAGTGTCTATAGTAGTCATTTATTCTTGCAATAAAATTTTTAGAATATTTGGATATGTCTTTCATTCTTGGTATTTGGAAATTTGTATTTTTATGGTTGATTATTTTTTACTAGGACTTAGCAGTTTTATTCACCTTTTTTTTTCAAAGAATCAGTTTTTGGCTTTATTTTCTGTTCCATGATCTGTTTCTTTATTCTCCTGATTTTATTGTCTGTTTTTGAATCTCCCTTCAGGGTTATTGATACTGTCTTTTGCTTTATTCAGTCTGCTGTTGATTGTATCCATTTCATTCAGATAGGATCCTTTTTGTAGTAGAGTTCCCTGTTTTTTGTTTTGCTTTTGTAAGGTTTGGTATTGTTTGTTCATCTGTTGACAATTCCTGTACTCTTACTCATCAAGACTGTAATTTCTCATGAGCCTGTGGACTGTTAATAATAGTTCTTTTAAGGCACTTTAAGTTGTGTCTTGCTTTTTTCTCTACCTTATTAAAGAGAAAACTAGATCACCAACTATAAGCTTCATCCTTTCCAGTAAAAGCATTTAATCATGTATTTTCCTCTTAAGTTTTGCTTTGGCTAAAACCTACAAAATTTATTATTATACTGTATGTATTTCATTTAGTATTGTTAGAATTATTTACAATATTCCTCCTGATTTCTTTGTTTTTTTCCTATTTTTGTTTGGGTAATAGGGATTGAATTTGAGACCTTGCTCTTGGGAGACAGGGACCTTAACCACTGAGCTATATCCTGGTCCCCTTGGTAATTTCTTTAAACTTATAAATCCTAATATTTAAATACTTAGCAGTTTTCTAGATATCATAGAGTTATTGACTTCTAATTTAATTGTTTTGACTAGATGTTCTCTAATTTCAGTTGAGCAAATTGCAGTGTAGTGTATGATTTTTCTTTGTGAACACTGGAAGGAAATTTTATTCTGTAGCTTTAGATATTGTATTTTATAAATGTCAATTTGTTCAAGGTAGTTGATGGTATTATTTAAATGTAATCTTTACTTTTGTGTAATTTTGTCTAATTTTAACTACTAGTAAAAGCATGATATTAAATGTAACTCTTATCTTCTTTCCCTCTGATTTTATTAGTTTTTGCTTCATTTTTTCTCATAGATACCTAATGAATTTTATATCTTCCTGTTAGGTTGATATTTTTATCTTTAAAAATTAGATATTTTGATAATGAGATGTGATTAAAATGTGAAAGTTTAAATTAAAAACTTATTGCAGTAAAAGCACAATCATTACTGCTTATTCTCCAAATGTACTCACCCCATTGTTTTCACCCCGTTGAAGCAGCTCTGGAAGTTCTGTTTCACACGTCATTAGTTATGCTGTCATGGCTGCCTCGATAACCTGAAGACATTCAAAAGCTGGCTGGGACATGGTTACTGATCTGACAAATACGTGGACAAGGACACCTTGTAGTATTTTTATTATATGGAAATTGTCCCAAAGTGTGATTAGGAAATTTAATGAATGTATAAATTAAAACATGTATTATAGTACATGCCGTTAACATCACTATTAACACCCTTTGAAATAGGTAAGATTTTTTTTGCTTTCAGCACACTTACCCCACTGGCAATGTGACTTTTACTATACTAAATTTTAAGATTTTAATTTTTATTTATTTATTTGAGACAGAATCTTGCTTTGTAGTTCAGGCTGTCCCTGAGCTCACTGTGTAGCCCAGACTAGCCTCCAATGCACAGCAATCCTCCTGCTTTTGCCTCTGGAGTGCTAGGATTACAGGCGTGAGCCACCACTGTGGTATGTGGTACTGATTGTTGGTGAATGTGAGTCACCACACCCAGCATTGTGGTACATGGTTACCAGGGATAAAACTAGGGACCTTGTGCTTACGAGGCAGATGCCAGAACCATTGAGCTAAATCCCTGGCCCCTATGATAAGTTTTTAAATTTAAACATTTATTATATTCTTTGATCGCTCCTTGTATAGTATTATATGTAGTTATATTTTTCTATACTCTTGTAGTCTGTGTTTTTGTATTTAAAATTTGTATTTAATAGCCTATAGAATGTTCTTGCTTTTTATATTTTCTGACAACTTTTGCCTTTTTTGAGGAAAATTAGTTCATTTCATTATTTATTTAGGTATACCATCTTGCTATTTTTGTTTTTGTCTCATGTGGCTTTTATTTTAACCAAATAATGTTTAACATTCCATTTTACTTTTTGCTGTGACTTTTTTTTTAGGTTTTTTGAGACAGGGTCTCCCTTTGTGGTTCAGGCTGCCCTTGAGCTCAGCCTCCAACTCACATCACAGCAATCCTCCTGCCTCTGCCTCCCGAGTGCTGGGATGACAGGCGTGAGCCACCACGCTTGGCATTGTGGTATGTGGTAGTGATTGCTGCTGGGGTGAGTCTCCATGCCCAGTATTGTTATGTGGTTACCGGGGATCAAACCAGGGCCCTTGCGCTTGCAAGACAGGCGCCCGGAACCACTGAGCTATTCCCCCGGCCCTGCTGTGGCTTTTTAACTATTCTTTTGTAATTTATTTTCTTCACTTTACAATTTGTATCTATTTTAAATGAAAAATTATATATTCTGTACAATAGGATGTTTTGAAATATGTATACATCATAGAATAGCTAAATTGAGTGAATTATGTGAACTACTTTGCATCTTTTTTTGAGACAGGGTCTCGCTTTGTAGTTCAGGCTGACCCTGAGCTCAGCCTCAAACTCACAGCAATCCTCCTGCCTCTGCCTCCCAAGTGCTGGGATTACAGGCGTGAGCCACCACGCCCGGCACTGTGGTATGTGGTACTGGTTGCTGCTGGGGTGAGTCTCCATGCCCAGTATTGTATGTGGTTTCCAGGGGATTGAACCCAGGTCCTTGTGCTTGCAAGACAGGCGCCGGAACCACTGAGCTAACTCCCCGGCCCTACTTCACATATTTTAAACATTTTTGTGGAGGACTCTTAAAATCTAGAAGAAATTATAAAATAATTAATTCCATTTCCAACTTCCCACAATATTGTATATTCTACTTGCACATTATATGTACCACTAATATTTTTTTCTTTAAATATTTTATCTTTAAAATAAATATTTATACATTTTCCATTGCCTATAATAAAGTCTCACACTTATTTCTAGTAACCTGATTTACTTCTCTTAAAGATTGTTTAAAAGTGTTTGTTATGTGTTGTTCAGGTAACCCGTCCTGAGTTCTCCTTCCTGTTTGAATGGCTTTCTTTCATTGTGAGTCTTTTCTTCTTGGCTGAGGTAGGATTGAACGGAGGGTCTCGTGCTTGCTAGGCTAGTGGTCTACCCCTCAGCCGCGCTCCTAGCCCTTCACTTTTGTTTTAAAGGGTAACATTATTGTATGTGTTATTCTGGGTTAAATGCTTTGTCTTCTCCATTCTTTAAAAATATTGTACTGTTTTCTTCAGGGTCTCCGTTATTTCTGAAAATGAATTAGTTCCCCAATATTTCATATGTAGTTTTTCTGTCTCCTTTTTGAGATTTATTTTATTTTACTTTTTAATTATGATGGAATTTTAGTTTTTTTAATATTTGTCTCAAGGGATTGCTGAGTAAAATTTGTAGGTATTTTTTTTTTCTCACTAAATTTAGGGCATTTTCAGATACTGTTTCTTCAAATATATACATGTATTTTCTCCCCTATTTTCTTTGGTTCATAGTTGGACTCTATCAGCTAATCCTGGGTAGTTCCAAAGTCTTGTTTTTAAAGTTCAACTTTAAGATTATGTAGGGTTTGTTTCTTGACTATATGTCATGTTTATTGCTTCTTCTTTGCATGTTTGGTAATTTTAGATTATTGGTGGATTTTGTAAATTCATTGTTTTTCAGAGTTTGTGTTTTTGTCAGTTTGAGAATATAAAGTTCTTGTTGATCTTTAATGGTGAGTTAAATTGCTTAGAACATTGTTTAATCCTGTACAGGCTTGGTGTTTGGCTTTAGAATACTTACGCCAGAACAGAAGTCTTTATTGTAGTGTGTAGTCTTTAAGACTTATAATATCATAGCTGCATGCTTAGGTTATTAATGGGGCTTCTACATCTGTACTGGACATTATTGTGCAGTCTCCAGTATTTTCATTTTTCGTTTTATCCAGTTGTAGTCATTGTCTTCTAGGAATTTCAAAATGTCATGTGTACATGTAGCCTAGCTTTCTGCTCTACTTTCCCCAACTTCCTCCAAAAGAATACTCCTTCACTTTTGGTACCAGGTTCCCCAAATTCCACTCACTTCAGCACCCTTAAACTCTAATCTGAGCCTCACTTTTTCTTTGTTAGACAGGAAATTGTTCCTAGGTTAAAGGTGGGACTTACTATGTTTTTCTAATTCAGGGATCAAAGTCACAGTTTATATTGGAAAGTCAAGAGGATGCATACTGTTTTATGAAAGTCAGAGCCATTTTCCTTTTTTATTTTTAAAAAGTAACTGAAGCTTGATGTACTCTTTTCTGTTTCTGCGATCCCTCTGTGTTAAAGTGTAGAAATAAAGAATACTGGTTTATTGAAGAATCTGTGAGTTAATTTTGGTGGGCGTCAAGAAATAGTAAGCATTTATTGCTTGCTTGTTATGCTCTCTAATTTTCCAAATGCATGTTTTAAATTCCTCTAGTTGACTGATTTTCTTTTCTTGATGTCCTAGCTACCGGTCAGTATCAGCTCACATCACTGAGAAGATAATTTTCAAGACATGTTCTGCTGAAAAGACAACTGTGAAAAATCTTACGAATGGGATGAACACGCCCCAGTTAATTAACTGCCTGCTGCAATTTGAATGTTAACATTACTCGACTGGTACAGTTACCTAGTGATGTTCCTGTTTTCACAATACCCTGTTTCAGTGTGCTTGTCTTGATTAAAGAATTCAAAGTGGAGTACCACAAACTTGACATGGATAATAAAAAGAAAGACAAGGACAAATCGGATGATAGGATGGCACGACCTAGTGGCCGGTCAGGGCACAACACGCGAGGAACTGGGTCTTCATCATCTGGAGTTTTAATGGTTGGACCTAACTTCAGAGTTGGAAAAAAAATTGGATGTGGCAATTTTGGAGAATTGCGATTAGGTGAGACTATATTTATTCCATTTTGGTAAATATTGTTGAAGTGGAAGATACTGTCTAATGAAAAGATTTGTTTCACCGTTTAATTGTTTTAAAGAATACAGATGTTGGAAATTTCTTGTACATTTGCATTTACACTTGTAAGGAATTCTCCTACTTTCTTTATATATGTTCCTATATATACAGATAGCAATGTCTGCTTTCCCATTCTTATTTCTTGAAACTAGGGAAAAATAAAAAAGTAAACTATAATAGCTGCCAATAGGCCTTGGCATATCTTCTTTGAGGACAATATTTAAGTTCTTTTTTTGTATTTCAAAATTATGAATTAACCAATTGAATACCTTATAATGGTTTAATGTCAAGTTTGTATACTGAAACAACATACAATTAATGAAAATTTATGTTGTTGTAACTTAGACTTCTTCCACTGTGTCCGGAGTAGAATGTAAATTCTTAACAAAGGGATTCAGAATTTTGAATCAAGTTATTATGCTTGGATAATTTTGAGAAACATTTGTTTAATTAAACCTCCTAACTATACATTTAAGTAAGTTGAAACTCAGAGAAAGGTATTTGTCTCACACCAATTTTGACAGACTCAAGAGCAAAGCTAAGTCTTAATTCCTAGTACAGAAGAGTTAGAGCTGTCTCCATTAAGGAGAAGAAGGTGGATGGCATGAATATAAAAGAGTCATTATGGAGGCGCAAGGGTGAGGACTTCAGAAGTAAAAGAAAGTTTGTCTTTGCAGTTCTCCTCAGATCCAATCCTGGTGCTGGAAAAAATCTATTTTTGCACACAACCTTCGGACCAACTTGGAAATAGGTCTCATTGTTCACTCAGCTGCATGCATGTATTTGTAGTCTTGTAAAACACCCTCATTCCAAGGGTCTCTTTCATCTTACTTCTCCTGTGTTGTGAAGGCACATTAAATTTTTGAATTAAGCAAGCTAATTAAAGGCTAACATATACTTTATAAATACCTGAACATGATGTAGCTAGCAGACTCTTGCATTTAGTGAGGACTCACATATTTGGAAAGATGAATGCTTTACATTTCATTTTATGAACGATATTGAATCAGATACTTTAAAATTCTTAAATTGTTTTCGACTTTGTAGTTAAAGAGAAAATCACTCATTATACTTATCTAATTTATAGGTCTTTATTATAAATACAGTATATATAGCATATTCAATAAATAAGATAAAAATGCACTGGGTATTTTTAAAAGGTTATTTCAGTAAAAAACACAAGGGAAGGTAGGGTAGTAAAAATATCACAGTGGGTCTTCCACATTTTCACTGGATCAGGTGCTGTTTGACTCCTGGCCCTTTTCCAAAATTCAGAATGACCATTGACCTGAAAAGTTAATGTTTTGAGTGGATTCAGCCGTAATACAACGCATGATACTTACGAAAGTGAACTCCCCAAACTGCTTCTTACAGTGATAAGAGCAGTGGGGCAAATGTGCTCAGAGTGAGGGAGTACTTTGAGATCAGTGCCACTGTGTCCTTCACAGTAATAAAAAACTAAAAGTCACTGTAGCTTTCAGCCACACTTCATATATGTGTGATATTTTTGTAAGTTTATATTTTGTGTAGATTTGATTTTAAACAAGTATACATGCATAAATATATATACAGATTTCTATTAATCATTTTGTTTATTTGTAGATTCTTGTGGGCTATTTTACTATTTTTTTTTCAAGTCTCCAAATGGTTTCTCTGCTTAGGAAGTTACAAAGTTATATCAGTTACATAGTTACAAAGTTAAAAAGTTATAAAGTTACATCATTCTTTGTATACCTGGATAAACAAAGTATAATTTTAAGAGTTGGTTCAGATTCTTAGAGTACTTTATTTAAAACTACATCTTGAACATTTGATTTCTAGTACTGAATTTTGAGTTTAATTTTGAATAAGAAGACTGGCTGTCGTGTTCTTGGTAAATGATCTTCAGCAGTGAGGCTGTTAGCAGTTCCAACTGTCCTGTGTTTCAGAAGGCTGTCATCCCAGGCCATTAAAAACCTCAGATCTCTTGGACACAGGATTGGAGTTGAAATCCTCCACGTGACTTAAAATGTACCTGCCGTGCCCAAATGCTTAAAGGCACAGTATTATTATCTATTTTTGGAAACTGCTTTTACATATAATTAGTTTTAAAGTCAGGATTATGAAGTCAAAATAAATGGCACACATTTAAATATTTATAATTAAAAGGCATGACTCTTTCTGTATTATTTTTTATTTTAAAACCATGAGAGATTCGTGATTTCATTTTATTTTTGTGCGCTGGCACTGAGGCTTGTTAGGTGGATGTATTCTTAGCTTAGATGGTCAATGGAAACCCCAGGAATGTTTTTGATAGACATTAAGTGACATCAAACAGGGCTAACCAAACTCTAGGGCTATGTTATGTTTCTATGGTAGGATGTTTGGGTATCTGAGCCGTTCTGGCTGGAGAGTGAGTGCTTCACCTGGCCTTAGCTATTTACCAGGGAAGGATTCAGGTGGGAGCACACCTTTGAAATGCGAACTAACCAACTCAGCACTGCTATCTGTGCCTCTTCTGCCTGGCTCATACACCCAAGAGGGAGGCAGTGTACCTTTGCTCGTCATCCCAAGGCCAGCCGCTATGGAGCTGGAGACCCTGCAGCCCCAAAGACTGACGTCCTGCGTGCTGTCCTGCCTTGCTGAGCTTTTTCTGATGGGAACTCCACTCAAGGCCTCGGCCTAAGCTCTTCTTTTCTCTTGTCTTCGCACCTTCCCTGAGCTTGGGATCCCGTATGGCATGCACACAGAGTCCCAGATACAGGGCTGCTGGGTGGTGCCACGCCCGCACTGCTTGGCGAGCACCAGGTCCTGAGTTTGATGGCTGGTATTACACACACACACACAAATACTTATGAATATAATAAACTTTGTTTACTTGGCCTCTCGTATTTTCTTGTATCTGCAATTGATTATCACATACAAGGACACAGAAAAGAATGGTACATATACTTTATGCCTTATCCTTCTCAAATAACAGATACTGTAACTTAGGACATATCAGTTTTCCCACAGGACTTTCCATAACTTATTTCTGTTTTCTTCCTATTATTCCTACATAGCTTGTAGCTTGTAATGCTTGTTGAAAATTCTATAAGATTTAATGTACTGGGCCGGGGAGTTAGCTCAGTGGTTCCGGCGCCTGTCTTGCAAGCGCAAGGACCCGGGTTCGATTCCCCGGTAACCACATAACAATACTGGGTGTGGAGACCCACACCCAGCAGCAACCAGTACCACATACCACAGTGCCGGGCGTGGTGGTTTATCCCTGTAATCCCAGCACTCAGGAGGCAGAGGCGGGAGGATTGCTGTGATGTGAGTTTGAGGCTGAGCTCGGGGCCAGCCTGAACCACAAAAGCGAGACCCTGTCTCAAAAAACCTAAAAAAAAAAAAAAAAAAAAAAAAAAAAAAAAAAAAAAAAAGATTTAATGTACTGATAAATATACATAGTATAATATTGATATATTTGATATACAACAAATACACTTGCAGATTGTGCTGATCCATCATTTTTATAGTTATTGTTTTTTTAACCGTTTCTAACAAGCATATTATAAATGTTTTCTGTAAGTACAGTAACAAAGAAACAGATTATGATGGTATTTAAAAAATTCCAAAATAGTGGTTGTAAGTAAATAGGAAACTCACAAAGCTGTCAGGGAGCCTCTGTGCCCTAATGTGTGACTTCAGTGTCTCTGTGCACAGTGGTCAGTAGTTGTCATCCTCTTCCAGACAGAGAACTAACGCAAAAGGGGGAGCGGGAGTCAGGAGCGCACCCACTTAGCCTGGAGGTGGGTGTGCGTCACCTCACGTCCACAGAGAGGTTAGCGGCGCACAGATGCCAGCTGAGCTGTGCAAGAGCCTGGGGAGGGCCGCCCGCCTCCTGATGAGCAGCGTGGCCATCTTGCTGTAAAGGCAAGCGGACAGCGGATGCTGGGGGATAGCTAGGACAGCGTCTGTGTTTAGTTTCTGAAGAACAGAATTTTATATAATAATTACCATGCCAACACCATGACATGGGTTAAATCAGCTTTTTAAATTCAATATGATGAAAGCTATACTGAAAATCTCTTTTGAAATTTTATTAAAGCATTTGTGAACTTGCTGTACTCTCCATGGCTTTGTCTGTTAGTGGGAGTCCCTCTGCATACATACCTCAGCTCACTCCACACATGGAAATACATGCTTTGCACATCTGTTTCATGTGTGAAACATATATACTGAAAGCTGACTGTGTGATGCCATAGGTATTTTGCATAACAAATGCATTTGTACCGTTGTTTAATCTTTGCTCATATTTATTACTGTCACTCCTAATATTCAGTAAAATCTCTAATGTTCAAAACAGTGATGCCTTTAGGATATAATGTTTCATAAACAGTAGACAGGGAACCATATGCAACTGAATAAAAATAGTACTGTTAGAAATATTTCACACAGTTTGCTTCTGTGTAATCTGTATTTAATCGAGCTTTTCATCCTGTAAATGTTTTGTCCTATATATGTATGTCATATACGAGATATTTATGAGAAAGTAATATCTCAAGGATGCAGGTTTTATCTTGGAACCCTAAACTAGTATTATTCTTTTGCTCAATATTAGTTCTTTAGGATTGTTCTTTGTTACATATCATTATTTACTGTAAGTTTGCCAGAGGAGTGAGGCTTGGTGGCTCATGTCTGTAATCCCAGCACTCCGGAGGCAGAGGCAGGAGGATCGTTGTGAGTTCACGGCTGGCCTGGACTACACAGTGAGTTCAGGGCCAGACTGAACTACAAAGCATCTGTCTCAAAAAACTAAATTCATACATAATGCAGAAAATGTGTATCAAATTTTGAACTGATTGGCTAAGGATATAAACTACTCTCTAATGTTTAAAAATATTTACATAGGTTTAGTGAGTATCTGAGTAGAGCTTAACACTTGTTGCTTAACTGTTAATGGTCCTCCAATATTGAAATTTTGCTTATTGGATTCTCTTGCCATTTAGCAGCGGCTGTGGTGTTAATGCAGAACATCACACGTGTGAGAATTAATGACTGCCTGTTCTGTTTTCAGTAGCCAAGTTAACTAGGGCCAATTGCTGATAATAAAATGATGCGTGCCAATTGAAAAAATCTGTAATCTTAGAAAACACATGTGGTGCTGATTGTCTTATTTCATTAATGTATATATAAAAGTCTTTGTATACTAATTGCTTCTACACTTCTCTGTAGTATTCTCCTTGGGCTACAGATTTTGACTAATTGGAATTTTCTGTGTTACATAGGTAATGCCAATGATTACTGTAATTCATTTGATTTCTTTGTTAATGATTCTAAATTTGTTTGTAAATCTACTTGCCTGCTTTTTACACATAATGGATTTTTTTTAGCATTCAGAACTTTATGATTTTTTTTATGATTGAATATGTAAAACCTTTGACTCTCTTTACTTTTTATGCTCAGAAGAGCCTCTGGATGTTGGGGTGATACATGTTTTCTTGTTTTATATCTTATATTTAACCCTAAAAATATTTGGAATTAATTTTGTCATAAAGTAATGTGCGAATATTATTTTTTTCTCTCTAGTAGATTTACATTGTCAGAGCCAATTATTTAAATATATACATACACATTTATAAATCTATATAATTATGTGTGTATTTTTCCCCTTCAGCGCTACAGGTTGAACCCAGGTACTTTCCTAATCCTTTCTTTTAATTTTAAGACAAAGTCTCACCAAGTTGTCTGGGCTGGCCTCAAGGTTTGCCAACTTCCTGCCTCAGCTTCCTGCATATCTGTGCCACCATACCTGGCAAATAATGTTATTCTTGTCTTATTGTATTTGTAATATATGCTGTTTTATCTATATATTTGATATATTTACTAGATTAAATAGAAGCCTGTATAGGAATATATCCCATACTTAGGAAGATTTCAAAATGACATGGTTGTTGAAGAAAAATTTTGTATTTCTGTTTTTATATAAGAGTTCTGGGTTCACATTTTATTTAATATGAATTTGGCAATTATTTTGTAAATTGAATGAAGTAATTCAACGAAACCAAAGTCTTTCCATTTTTGTAAGTGGGATGATAGGTTAGTATTACTTCTGAATCTGGGTGAAATACTAAGTACATTTTGGGGTTGATATCAATGTAAATATTTCTTTGTTACTATTTTTCTTTGTTTTGCTTAATAGTTAGAAGCACAAACCTTCGTTTCAGTTAAATGTGTTGTGTGTTTTCCTCCAGAATACGGTTTACATAATATTTAATCTGGCACTTTTTTCCTTCTTTTTCAAGGGAAAAATTTATATACAAATGAATATGTGGCAATTAAGCTGGTAAGTTCATATTTCTTATTTTAAAAATTAATTCCTTTTAAAATTAACTTTGATTTTTATTTTTGTATTATAAATAGCTTCCTCTGTTTCAAAAGGAGAGATGATACATACATCTCAGTTTTGCTTACTAAGGTCCTAAGATATCATACCTTGTGAGTGTGTGATGATGTATAGGACATAAGGATTTTCCACATCAAAAAACTTTAGTCCTTTGACTTTGACACTGGTACAGAAATGTTAGATTTCTCTGTGACAAACTGAAGCATTTTGAGTGAAACAAGTTTCCTTAGTGTTAAAGATTGCGTTCTATTTCTAACTGTGGTGATGCAGCTTTTTTTTCAGGCATTCAGGAAGGCTTGACTTTTGGGTGTGGTGCAGAAGGGAAAGCAGACTCCCGTGACACTCTCTGCAGCCCTAAGTGTGCCTGTCATAACGGCTGTCAGACAGACAACTCTCTTTTGGAGGAGTTTGGACCTAGGAATCCTAAGATACCTGTGCAAAGCCTTTCTCCCTGGCCTACCAGCCAAGTTTTCTTGAGGTTAGGATAGCTTAGCTTTTTCAGTCTTGACTACTGAGGTTATAGTTTAGAAAAACAACTCATACTGTGGCTGGCACGCCGACAGAGAGGGCTCTGTGTGCCTGCTGTGGCACATGTGCCATGCCTTGTGCTGCCGCTCAGGCTGACCTTTCCCTGTCCACCTCACAGTTCGAAAGGGAGCCCTGTAGCCCCTGCCGTTTTCAGATGTGGAGCTAGTTTATGCTGTCCGGACCACTGATGCCTTGGTAAATGCTTATTTGGTCGTTTTCCAGCCTTACGTCTAACTCATATATCACTTTTTAAACAAGTTTATAATGTGCCCTATCAACAGTCTTTTATTTTTCTCCATTTTTTCTTTTTTTTCTGGATATTCCTTTGGTTTGACTTGTGTTTTTTTAAAGCACAATGATGAGCATTACATACTATTATTATTTGTGCATTAGAGAAACTTTAGATTTATATCTGTAAGATGGCTGAAGTATGATATATAGTTATGTTTTTCCTCAAATTCATCCAAATATATATTAGAAGGGCAAGAAAATTTTTATGTAAATCGTTTGGACCATGGTTTAGTGCTAAATTTGCTATTTTTTGTTTCTGTTATATCTGCTGTCATTTTCTAAAGAATCTCTTGTTAAAAATAATCACATGAAATGTATGTGTATGCTTTCAGTGCTTATTTTTATACTTTGCTATAAAGATGTTATTTCATGACATCATGTTGAGAAGTCAAATTTCAGTGACTTCCAACTCTGTTACCTCTTACAAAGAGTTTTATGTCTATCTAATATTATCCGGATTTAGATCGATAGTTTAAGAGTGATTTGTAAATTTGACCTTGGATACCACAGTCACAGTTTTATGTTCACACCTACATAACAGCTGGTTGTCCATGAACGTTGAGAATGGTGTCCCATATGACTTTTGCTATATAGTGATACAATAAAATTTTATTGCTAATAATTTACAGGATCACATAGAAGCCACTAAATCAGGATTTGGTTTGTACTAGAATATCAGGGATACAATAAGGTATATCTTTGAATTTCATTTGTAATTATATCTTAAGGTACTGTACCATCAGATAGGTAACTAAAAGTTACACATACTAATGCACTCTGTGGAAGAGACACTGTTTGCAGTAGTTTACATATATTATGAGAAAAATAGCACTCTACCTTTATTTTGGTTCCTAGATAACAACTGAAAAATAAAGAATGGTTAAGTAACTTGTCAAAAGCCACACAGGTAAGAAGTGGACATTGAGGATTCAAATCTAGTACAGTTTAGTGATTGTTCTTAACACTATATTATCCTGCCCCTTAAGCAATGAGTGTATTGTTTTGTGCTATAGTACTCCTTTCGAATACAAGTTTTCCAGTGGGATTTTAATAGTGCCTTATTTTAAGTCTTTGAAATAGGTCCTAATTATATTATGATGTGTCTTGATACATTTTCTCTTTTAGTAATTCTGTTTGGGATTCTTATTCTCAAATCTGATTTGTTATACTTAGCAGTTCTTGAATATTCATACTAATTATTTCTTCAGTTATTGCTTTTGTTCGTTTTTTTTTCTTCCTGTCTTCTTGAGATTATCACATGATACTGGACTTCCTTACTATTTTATTAGACTCCTATATTTTCTGTTTTTTTCTTCAAACATTCTGTATAATTTTTCTACTTACCTTCCACTTCTTGTAGTCTCTTTTGATGTGTTAATTTGCTGGCAAGCTGAACTTTTAATTTATTTTACTTTTAAAGTTCTGTTGGTTATAGTTACCTATTCATGTTCATATTTCCTGTTGTTTTATTATAATTTTCCTTTTTCCACAGATAATTTTGCGTTTAATAATATTGATAATATCTAAGGATTGTGTTACTGATGCTTATGTTGTCTTTGTGTATGTATACATATGTGTATATGGACCTCAAAACCAGGTTCATGAATACAATTCAGACCCACACATATGAAGCATACATGCAGTACCATTTAGTTGAAATCCAACAACAGGGCAAAACTAATGCAGAGGTAATAAAAATCAAAAAGTGATTATCTCTAGAAGAGATAATAAAAATGTTCTCTAGATGACTGGATTTGTTGGTTACAGAATGTATAGTTAAAGCTAATGATCTTACATGTGAAAACTTTTATAAACTTTAATTTACAACTGAGACTTAAAGGTAATGCTGAAACTTTCATATTATCATTTTTTTAAAAAAAATTACTTTTTGTTTTGTTTCGGTGCTGGAGAGTAACCTGAGGGCTCATGTGTGGTAGGCACCTTCTGTACAGTGAGTTATACTCTCTGCTCCTCCTGACTTTTCTGTGTCTTCACTTAACCCACAACTTCTACATCAGAAATGTACAGTTCGGGACTAGGAGAAAGCGTGTAAGGGCCGAGTCACGAGCACTCAAAATACGTTTTTCTTCACGGTCAGAAAGTCAAATAGATTTATCTAATGTTTGATCTAATGTTTACTTTAAAAACAATTGTGGATAACATCAGTTTAAGATTGAACATGAACTTAATTTTTATGTGGATCTTGGTTAAAGTTGCCGGTGGTATGTTATGTTATATAAGAATTGACACCAAAATTTAAAACATTTATAATTGAGGCATAGTGATCTTTTAATAATTTAAATTTTGTCCTTTTGAAAATGTGTTTCTTTGTTCTTTGATTAGGAGCCCATGAAATCCAGAGCACCACAGCTACATTTGGAATACAGATTCTACAAACAGTTAGGATCTGGAGGTAAAGTCTTAGGTTGATTTTTAAATTTGGGAAGAAGTGGGTTTTATGACAATTATTTTTAGTTTCAAGGAATAGGATACTATAAATTTGATGAATGAGAGTCACTTTTTAAGGTTATGCATACGTTTTTCTTACTGAAGTCATTTTCTTTTGTAGAAAAGACAGTTTTACTATAATGAGTGGTTCTTTTTATTTTAACTATGACAGATTTGGAGCTTTTTTGTATAAGTAGAGACAATTGCAGAAAAAAAACCAGTTAGAGAGTTAATAAAAGAAGCATGTATCTTCCATATTTTTACCCTTTCTGGGAGGAGTGTACTGTTGGAGGGTCTTACATTTGGTAGCGTTGTGCAGGCTGAGCAGTGGTCTCATAAGAAATGCACCCCCATGACAATGCCTCTGGAGAGGGAGAACGGCTCTGTTCGCACCTGCATGTGGCCTAGTGAAGCATTTGAGGCTTCCAGCTGCCTGCCTGGGAGGGGACAAATCTGTGTTGCTCTAAGTCACCAGATTTTTAGTAATTTGTTAGAGAAGTCTAGAAAAGTAATAGGAGTATATTTTTGCATAAACTGTAAGTAAGAGTTGGGCGTTTTGGATCAAGGAAAAGTTCTCCTGCATGTTGCCTCTTCTTTGTGGTAAAGCTTCTGTACATTTACTTTTTGTAGTCCTGTGCTAATTGTGATGACTTTACTTCTCTAGTTCTCTAGAGCGTATGTGTACTTTGTTCCTTCATGTTTAATACAGTGGAGTTTCTTTATGTACAGAGTCCTTGTGTAAGCATATTTACATTCTGGTTGGCAGAATGGTATCTGTTTCTTCTTACGGGATAGATTTTACATTTTTCTCCCAAAGAGTATTATTTACAAGTGAGTAGTCATTGTAGGGTCAGTAAGTTTGAAATTTTAATGTGTTTATCATTATAGACTCATCATAATGCATGCATAAGTCTTACATTAAAAGGCCTGTGTTAGCTTTCTGTTGCCGTGACAGGAATAGGTGATACAATCACTTTAAAAGAAGGAAATACGTACTTTGATCGGAGATTTGTAGGTTTCAGTTCCTGATTGTTTTACTTCACCACTCTGAGTCTGTAACAAGGCAGTAGGTCGTGGAGGGAGTACGTGGCAGAGAGCTCTGTTTACGTCATTGTAGTTGGGAAGCAGAGAGACACGACAAGGTGGTAGGGTCCTGGTAGCCCCTTCAAAGATAAATACCTCGGTAACCTAAGTGCTTCCCGCTCATCCGTCTCTGAGTGGCTCCTGTAGTGGCCCTACGGGAGAGGGACCACATCTTCCACACGGGCAGTCGGGACTATTTCAGATCTGATCTTTAGCAAGGCCTCGAGGAAGCACCAAAATTATTACTGATGGTTGAGATTTATATGAAATGGAGATAATGGGAATTGTATTTGAAGCTTGTGTATTAGGACTGTTAAGTAAGATAAGTAAAAATTAAAAGAAGTCATTGACACATGTACCGAAATGCAAGATACTGCTGTATCTAGGATTTCAAATACTGTCACCCATATCTTTCATCCGTGTGATCTGCCTTTCTTTGTACGTTGATTCTTCTGATAAGGTGCCGTAGGTGGCAGTAGCCTTCACTTTGCGATTACAAAAGTATTTCTTTTCTAGATGTTTAGATTTGTTTTGACTTTTTAATTTTGTTGTAACTTTTACATTTTTATTGTTTTAACTTAAAAATATCAGAGATAAAAACATACAATCATGTATCTTATAGCACCTGAGTGCCGTAGAGCTACACTGTAGAACTACAGTTGTGTAGACACCAGCACTTGCTGTGCAGTATAGTGTTTATATATAAGGATGCTCCCTTGTGCTGTGGATAATCATTTCTATTGATTGAACTGTGAGTGGTGTTTGCCACATATGTATCATTGTGGCTCTGAAACTATAATAAATATATATATATATTTTTACTATTCTATGATTTTGTTAGCTTTTGCGTGGTTTTCCTCATGTGTGAATTTTAGCAGTAGCTTTGGAGTATGAAAACAAGAGAGCTTAGTTATTCAGTGAAAACTCTTGACTTGCAGAATTTCATTTTGGAATTGAGACCCACAGTGATCCTATTTTCAGAAATGAGTCACTTCAGGTAATTTAACCTGGAACACTTGTATGAGATGTTATGTTTCTTTTAAATAATAACTTGTTTTTAGTATTATTTTTAAACATATATTTAATATCCAGGCATAACATGTATAGAGTTCCTAAAGTTCAACCATGTGAGTAGAAACAACCTCGCTACGATGGACAGAAGAACAGACATTTCTCCAGAGACACACAAATGGTTAGAAACGTGAAAAGGTACTCAGTATCGCTCATCATTAGAGAAGAACCACTGAAGTCTCAGTGAGAGGCCGCTTCCCACCTGTCAGTACGGCCGTTAAAGAAGTAAAACGAAAACCAAAAAACAAGAAATATGAAAATGAAAAACATGGAACTTTTGTACATTGTTGATGGGATTTGTGAAATGCTGTATCCACTATGGAAAACTATGTGATGATCCCTTAGAAAAATTAAGCATAAAACTATCATTTGATCTAGAAGTTCTGCTTCTGGACAGGTATAGTGCATAACAGGACTGGAAACATGGACTGCAGCAGATTTGTGTCGCCAAAACACGTGACTCAGGTCGACTTAGAAAATGGATAAACTGTGCTACCCAGTCTTAAAAAAGAAAGAAGTTTTGAGATGTGTTATGGTATGAATGAGCCCAAAAGACATTACACTGCATAGAATAAACTAGTCAGAAGAGGACCAATATGTATAGTTCCATGCATATACTAGGTAATTACTTGAATCAGATTGAAAGAGGTAACAAAGCACAGTGGCAGTTTTGAGAGACCTGAGGAAAAAGGCGAAGGAGGGATTACTGCGTTATGAGAAAGAGTTTCATTTGGGATAGTCTCTGCAGCGGGATAGTTTTGGTAGTTGTACAACATTGTGCTTTTACCTAATGCTGCTGAACTGTACTGAAAATTACTGAACTTAAAAATATGTTAAGTGGGGCCGGGGATTTAGCTCAGTGGTTTTGGCATCTGCCTTGCAAGCGCTAGGTCCCGAGTTCGATCCCCGGTACCACATACCACAGTGCCGGTATGGTGACTCGCGCCTGTGATCTCAGCACTCAGGACGCAGAGGCAGGACAATTGCTGAGAGTTCAAGGCCAGCCTGCGCTAAAAGTTCATGGCCATCTTGAACTACAAAGTAAAACACTATCTCAAAAAACTAAAAAAAAAAAAATGTGTTGTATGTATTTTAACACAATAAAAATTTTAAATTGATGTCTTTGGATATTTAGTGAGGTATCTACGAGAATTTACACAGTTTTTATAGTTCTGCCTGTTTAGGTTTGATCCCTTTGTAAATCTGTTTATGTTTCTTTCTTCTAGCTTCCCTGGCAGTAGCCCTCCTTTTTTCTTCTTTATTGTAAAACGGAGTTGCATTGTGCACATGGGGGCTGACTCTTCCATTACTTGGCTTTGGATTAGGATGTTGTTTCATGGCAGTGTCACTTTCTGTGATAGCAAAATTTAATGTTGAATCGTCTTGTTTTGTCACCTTCACCTGTCACTCAGTAAAATGAAGAGAGAGATTTGGCAGCCAGCAGCCTGTGTGTGAGCTGGCCTCGCGAGGAGTGTAGAGACTGGCAGAAGAAGAGAGGCCAGATGGGGCTGGGCAGGGGCGGAGCTGACAGTCAGCACGAAAAAGAGGAGCAGCATGCAAGTGAGAAAAATGAATAAGGAGTTGAGAGGTAGGCGCTTGCAGGGTTGCCACAGCCAGGAAGTAAGGGACCAGGTTCCAAACATTAATGTGTTTCTTTTCTTCTACAAATCATGATCTCCGTACGGGGGAATGTCAAGTTACCCTACAAAGACAACTTCCAATTCTCTCTCCCCTTTGTATCTGAAAGTTCCTGCTATAGTCAGAAATTTAGATGCCTAGAATTGGGCTCCTTACCTTCATTGATTTTCCTCCCTTCCAGAAGACCTACTGGGCCTGCTGGCTTACCTGATTTATAGTTTCATACTTACTCAAGCTGACACATGAGTGCCTGCTTTGATTGCGGCCTGTTTGGATAGTGGAAAAGTTGTCACTTCTGTCCCTTCAGAGCTCTGCTAGCACTTTTTTCGTTCAGTGCTTATTCTCCCTGCGAGTTGGCTCTTGTTTGTGCATCTCATCTCCTTTCCACCTCTTCATAGGGCTCCATTGTTTGTCATAAAGTCCAAGTTTCTCTTCACAGGCCTAGTTTTAGTTGTGTTAAGCTTATGATTTCTAGAACAGATCTTACTATTTTCACATACTTGTATTCTTTCTGGGACATCGTTCTTTTCCTGTGAATCTCGTCTTTAAACTTCAGCAGAATATTTCTTGCTTTACAATACATTTTCTGACATATTCTTTTTCCTCTCCAGAAAAGAAGCTTCTTTGATCTGATTTTACTTTGAAGGTATATTTATTTTTTGTCATGTTATTTATATGTGTCCTTCCCTCTTAATCTGAGCTCATAGAAGGCAGTGATAATGATATTTTCATCTTTTTCTCCTTCAAACTGGGCAGAATGACGTGCTATTATAGTTTCATAGTAAAAATGACCAAAGTGATAATTTTTAAATTTTTGGTTTTGGGGTTTTTTTTGGCAGTACTGGGCATCTAATTCGTTCCCTTGTGCTCCTAGGGTAGGTGCGGACCCTCCTGAGCTAACTCCTCAGCCCCTGGTTGTTTCTGTGTTTCTGAGACAGGGTCTTTTGGATGGTCTGAATGCATGGTACGTCTGTCTTAGCCTCCTGAGTGATGGGCTTGCAGAGATGAACCACAGTGCCTGGCTGAAACAATATGTATTTAAATAAGGAAAAAGACTTCTCTCCCATTATATATGAAGTTATAACATACAACCTCCAGGTTTTCTAGCTTTATAACTTTTGTGAGCCTATGTATAAAAATTAATATTTTAATATTATATAAAATTGTTATAGTATTTAGAGTTTATTTCTGAATAAATAATACAACTTCAAAAATTTGTATTTATTTTAATTACTTTCATGTGCGTTATCCTTGTTACATTTAATTCTTATTTTAGTGGTACAAGAAAAAAAAATCATTAATGAATTTGTTTTTTGAGATAGGGTCTCACTTTGTAAGTCAGGCTGGCCCTGAGCTCAGCCTGGAACTCACAGCAGTCTTCCTGCCTCTGCCTCCCAATTACTGGGAATATAGGCGTGAGCCACCATGCCCAGCACTGTGGTATGTGGTACTGATTGCTGGTGGGCGTGAGTCTCCTCACCTAGCATTGTTGTATGTGGTTATCAGGATTGGAACTCCGGCCCTTGCATTTGCAAGACAGGTGCAGAAACCACTGAGCAAAATCCCTGGTCCTTGATGAGAATTTTTAATGGAAATTGTAAACCAAGGAGATAAGAAAAAAGAAAAAATTACACTAATCTGTACAATTCAAACATCTAAAAGGCATCACTAAAGAAAATGATTCTTAGAGCTGATTTTTAAGTCAGCTTTTTATTTTCTGGAAAAAACTTTACTTGAATTATTGATGTTTCTTGAAAATGTATGGAATATATTGTGAAATTTATGCCAAAAATTTCCTTGAAGATCTTTGTTTCTGAATAATGTTTCTTTCTGTTAAATTATTTTCTTTAGACCAGATAGCTAAAATAGGCTATTTTGGAATGAACTTGGAAATTAATTCATTCCTTTGAATTTATTATTTAATATCTATCATAGAAAGTAAAATAATTTCTCTGTCATAAATTACTTCTTATCTGTCCCTGTCTTCTTGTTGCTGTAACCAAATATGTAAGGAGAACAACGCAGTGGAGAGAGAATTGGCTTCGGTGCACGACTTGAGGGGTTTCGGCCCACGGTTATCTGGCTCCATTGCTCTTAGGCTTGTGGTGAGACAGAAACGTCAGGCAGAAAGGTGAGAGAGAGAGAGTCCGACCCCAGATAGAGCAAAGCCCGTGTGGAGGACGGAGCAGGGACCAGACGTGTCCCGAGAGTCACACCCCTAAGACCCACGCCCTCATTTAGGCCCTGCCTTGTAAGTTTTCATTTCCTCACCGGTGTCGCCACGCATCACCCCCTCCGCCAGGGGGACCACTGATGGAGTGAGAGCCTTCTTGATTGGGTCATGTCCTGAAAGCCCCCCCCTCGGAAGGGGGAGACTTTCAGGGAACACGTTATATCTCACCTGTATATTATTCGAGGGCCTAAGTACTTGGAACATCTCTAACTGTAGAAATGATGTTGAATATACTCTTTGAGAGCGTGAATATGTTGTCATCATTTCTCAAGTGAATGGCTTGACTTGTAAGAATGTTAGGTCAACTGTTACTGTTTTTTGATTATTTATATTGGTTAATATTATATTGTTACTTAAATGCAATACTGAAATACAAAATGAAATATTTAGTAAAGCGAATTTGGAGGAAATGTGAATGAGACTGTTTTTTCAAATACATAAAATTATATTCTCATTCATGCTTGAATTTTTATTAGAAAAAGATCTCCTGTTAATTAGAGATGCTAATAAACAGCTCTGAAAATTGGAGATGTTGGAAATTCTTACAGCTATCTTTTATGCGTTCAGAATGGATAATTTTTTATGGTAGTCACAAAAATAATTTTAGAATAATTAGTTATGGTTTGTAATATGAATTTATAGTTGAAAATTCACCAATTATGATATATTAAATAGATGCAAAAGTTTGCTTTTACCTAAATAGAATTATACTTGAAGAATTCAGTAACTTGTACTTTAATCAGATATGGGTGGTGACTTAGCTCCTTTTTTCCAAGCTGCCTGCCTGCCTTTCTTCTTTGCTTTCTTCCTTCCTTTATTGCTTCTTCCTTCTTTCGTTTTTTGAGACAGGGTCTTGCTATGTAGTTCAGGCTGGTCTTGAACTCATTATGTAGCCCAGGCTGGCCTTGAACTTGCAGCAGTCCTCCTGCCTCAGCTTCCCAGGTGCTGGAATTATGATTTGCACCACCTTGACCAGCTGAGCGTCTCTCTTCTCTCTTGCCTCTTTTCTCTCACCTTTCTCCCTCTTCCAAATAATCTGTCTCTTGCCATGGTCTTACTTGCCATTCTTTGTTACTGTAGTGGTTTATTTTATTAAGGCCTGTTAATTGTATTGTTCAGGCTGTTAAATTGATCTAGGCTTGTCTTGAGAGATAGAATTATTATATAATGAAA
Source organism: Petromus typicus (assembly GCA_004026965.1). Classification (NCBI taxonomy): domain Eukaryota; kingdom Metazoa; phylum Chordata; class Mammalia; order Rodentia; family Petromuridae; genus Petromus; species Petromus typicus. The sequence goes on along the minus strand of PVIR01001537.1, from coordinate 50,966 downwards.
ATGGTTTTTATTCACATTTTCCTTGTAATACTGGAAGAACTTTAAAAATTTGCATCCTTTTCACTTGTAAAAGTAGTGTCTGTTCTTCATGGAAATTTGTAAAAGTCCAAGAAATACAAAAGTAAAATTAGAAATGATCTATAACCAGTGATCTCTGTTAGCTTTTTAGGGTTTCACTCAGGTCTTCTCTAGTCATGTGTATATTTATACTGACTCATCAAAAATATTTTGAAAGTAATGCAAGTGACATTTAAGAAACTACCACTTTTTATGTCTTTGTGTAACAGCAACAAATACATATATGTAATTTAAAAGCTCTTCAACAGTCTTCTTACTAAAGAACTTCAAAACCTATTTACTTATTATATATTCTCTGTGTCGTTCTAATAGACTCTGATGGTCTGGTTTTCCTTGTACTCTAGAGATGAAAAACAACAAACTAAAGAGTGAAATGGAGTTGTTAAATTAAGTGCTTTTAGTGGCATGGAAGTAGTAAAAATGGCGTATGGAAAAATATTACACCATTAGTAGTTGAAAGTCCTAGTAGCTGACAGCTATTTATAAGCGTTTATGTTGGCTAAAGCTTTTTATAACATAGTAAAAGCAGGATCTCACGGCAAAAAAAACCTTAGCAGGCCTTTCATGCACTATTTCCGAAGCTCTTTTCTGCTTCTATACTGTGTGTGTGTAGTTATGACACAGATGAGTGGTGATTGCAGGAGTGATTTAAACAAAGATAGTAATTCACACTGCCAAGGGCAGGTAAGGCAAGCATGAAGGGTTAGGGTGGGATTTGTGTATGTATATATATTTAAAAGGGGTGTTGTCATATACATACAGTGTACCAAAACTTTTGTTTTTTCTGGAAAGGGAATCATAGCCTAGCTATATCCCTTGTTGACAGCCAAAATCAAAGTGTGAGCCTGGATAGTGACGTATTTTTCCCTTAATCTTTTATTTTCTTCTTTTTCTTTCTCTTCCTTTTAAAAACAAAAAAATTACTGCTACATGTTTGTGGTACATGGTGATTACATTCATCTTGATTACCCAGTAACAGCTAAAGTATGGTGTGTCTGTCTGTCTGTCTGTGTATCTATCTATCATTTATCTGTCATCTGCAAGAGAGTACTACTCAGTCATAAAGAAGGATAAAATTCATAAGTGGGAAAGTGGAGGGGCCTCAAGAGCATAATATTATAGGAAGGAAATCAAATACAGAAAGTTGAATATTGCATTGTTTCTCTCATATTAAAGAACCAAAATACAAATAATTTAAAGAGCAAAATAAATTTCATGGTAAGAAGTGAAGAGGTGGACTGTGGAAATTATAAAGGTGGGCACACTCTTGTTAGAAGTTCAGTGTGCCCGTCCAGGCTCCCTGGGTTTTGCCAGCGTTCAGTTCCTCGCACTCATGACTGAGGCCCGCGCTTCCTCGGCGCGCAGCTCTCCCCACAGCACGGGGTCTCCCCTCCCCAAGGCCGAAGCTTCTTGATTGTTTCCAGTATTTCCAATTTCTCAAACCTCTTTTTAGAGGACTTGACTGATTTGGTTGGACTCCAAAACTGCCCACGTTGAAGGAAAAGTGATCTTACCAGGCCTGTACTCCAGATGATGGGATTTGGGGGCAGGGAGGGAGTGTCTTGAGTGTGCTGCCGCGGGTTACTAAGGACAGCTGCGACTGACACTCTCATCCAATGAAAGTAAAGCTCTTCTGTGCCCTGTAGTGCGAGGAAACACAGGTGAGCCAGCCCAGTGGGAGTGAGTGGCGGACAGTGCAGCATCGTTCGTGTCGCTCATTAACGCGGCCGCGCGGAAGCTGTGATCAGGCTGTGACCGCACAGGGAGGCTCGCCCGTGAGAGCTTACTGTGTGTTGGGAAGACGTGAGAGGGAAAGTCCTGCTGTGGTGCTTTTTTTTTTTTTTCAGTACCCAGGTTCAAACTCTGGACCTTGTGCTTGCTAGGCAGAGGTGGTGCCAAAGAGCTGCATTCCTGGTCCTTGCTGTGCTTCTTGAAGCTGCAAAATTTAGAAAAATTGTTTCCTGGGAAGAGAGCCTTGTGTTTAAGATGATGAAAATTTCCAACGGCTTTTTGTTTTCCTCTAGATGGTATACCTCAAGTTTACTATTTTGGCCCTTGTGGTAAATACAATGCAATGGTGCTGGAGCTGCTGGGGCCGAGTTTGGAAGACTTGTTCGACTTGTGTGACAGAACATTTTCTCTTAAAACAGTTCTCATGATAGCTATTCAGCTGGTAAGTAAAGCAGAGGGTTTTAAATCTGTTTGAACAACTGGTCAAACATGTAAACGTCATATTCAAGTTTTGCGACATTATGTGAGAGCATTTACTTCTCACTTCGTCTTCTCAGGGTGCATATAACATAAAATAACTGAATCAGATATATTTTATTTGTATGAAAATATCTTAACTACTTTAAGAACAGAATACTGATTTTGAAATTTAAGCTTTACCTAGCAATCTTTTCTTATATATGATGATACTTAAAAGAGAACTCTCAGAAACATGGGTTCTTAATTTTTGTAGTAGACTTTAATTAACTAATAAAAGAAGTAAACCATAAGGACCTTAATTATTTAAATTTCAGAGCATATACAATAAAACAATTTAGAGGATGATTTTAAGACAGTTTTCAAGTGTTAATAAAAGTCTGCACAAAGTTTCAAAATTATTTTTATCCATTAACTCATTAATTCTGCTTCAAAAAATTATCTTGTGGAAGTATTTAAAGTTATATATATAAGCATGAATATAACTAAAAAATAGAAATTGAGTGAACAATTACTAGCCATAAAAATAATATGCAGCTATTAAAAGTATTATTAAAAGAATATTTTATGACCTGGAAAGTACTCAAACATATCATTTATTTAAAAACTCATGGACTATTGTATAACATGATTCATGCTTTGCTAATAAGCAAGTTATAAGAGTCTCTGAATATTATTTAATTAACTACATTTTTAGCCATGAGTATCACTGAATGAAGCAGTTTTCTTACTTGTAATACCATATTTTATGTTTGTACAATGAACATTAATCCATAAACAGTTAATATAGATGAATTATATTGTCATTGGTGTTGGATTCCAAAATTTTCTAGTCTCAGAGTCTTATTTAACCTAGGAAAAAAAGTAAAACAGATTATGAAAAAGAAATAACACTGATGTTTTTATTTAACAGATAGTTAAATCGAAGTCTTAGATTTCTTTAAAAAAGTTGCCCGATTCTCAAATTGAGGAGGAATAATATAACTTCATGAGTTGTCTGTTTGTATTTTTGAGTTTAAGTATTTTATCACTAAAGCCTTTTTATTTTATGAGGTAGCATTCTCTGAGCTCGTTGACTGAGAGAGTCTTCCCGATATGAAATAAACTGAGAAAATTGAAACTTTCCTTCCAGTGACCTTTATAGTAAAGACAAACGTTTTAAGTCATAATTGGTTGTATATGTATTTGAGGAAGTTCAGACTGACATGTTGCTACCCTTAAAGGGTTAAAATGATTTCTGAATTTTTTTCATGTTTTCATTATAGAAGTTTTGTCTTACTTCTATCAAGATTAATTGTGCTAAAAAAAAAAAAGGCTAATAAAATTTCTTTTCTTCTTAAACGAAGATTTCTCGCATGGAATATGTCCACTCAAAGAACTTGATATACAGAGATGTAAAACCTGAGAACTTCTTAATAGGACGACCAGGAAACAAAACCCAGCAAGTTATTCATATTATAGATTTTGGTTTGGCGAAGGAATATATTGATCCAGAGACAAAGAAACATATACCATACAGAGAACACAAGAGCCTTACAGGAACGGCTAGATATATGAGCATAAACACACATTTAGGAAAAGGTATGTGTACTTTTTATCTGTATAATCATTTTTATTCAGTACCTATGCTGATAGTCTGAGTTTATATTTGTTACTATGGCTCAGTTATTGCAGATTACAGTTTGTAGATGACAGTTCATATTGTAATTTTTATTTATGACATATCCTTGAGTTTATGTTTTAATAATACTTTTAAAGTTGCTGTAGAGTATGATAGGTAATCTTATTATCCCTATATATTTTCCTATAACATGCAGTTTACATCTTTGATACAGTTAAAGGGAGACATTTGGTTATTTTCATTAAAGAATATGAAACAGTGCCTAATTTTAAGTGGATATAGTGATTTGAAAATTTTATTAAGACTATGGTTGTACTCTATGATTAGCCCAAGAAATAACAGGCTAACAGCTCCTCCTGGAGAGGTGGGCAGAGCTGGCTTCTAATGTTGGCTTAACTCTGTCTTAGTTGTATGACTTCGGGCAAGTTGCTTAAAGTTATTAAGAGTTTTTCATTTCTAAAAAGGTAAAATAAAATCAGTATCACAGGGTGTTCATAGTCTTCCCCCTAATCTTAAGATCTAACCCAGGGTCATACATTAATTCCTCATGTTGATGTCATCTTTTTCACCTTAAACAGTTCCTCAGCATTTTTAAAATAACTTTTAATCTTAGCATTTTTGTGAAGTACACACTATTTTCTAGGTTGTCCTCATTTTGGGTTTTTCTTTAGAATTAGACATTTGTATGCATGTTTGATAATCACCACAGAAGTGGCATGTTCTTCCATGTCAAGGGTACATGATGTAACTAGCTCCACATACCTTTAATTGCTTTTGTTGAGTGTGTCTGCTGAATTTTTCTTCTAAAGAGGTTTTTATTTTCCTTTTGTAACTAAAAAAAAATTATTTTGTGACTAGATCTTCAAGTTTATATAAATATATTGTCCTTTATCAAATTTTTACCTGACAGAATTAGTATCCATTGATTTCTCTTGTTGTCATCAACGGATGACATATGTGTGTGTTGCTGTCTAACATGAACTTTAATTCTGTGTATATTTGTAAGTTGGTATTTAACGTAACGAACTTTCCCTGTCGTTGAGTGAATTTGTGTAGCGTTAAGGTTTGTATAACACGCTAGGTACTGGCTGCGCTGCAGTCATCCCATCCTTCCTTTCTGTTGCAACAAGTTTTCTCAGGCTCTGCCTCACCCTGTAACCAGCCATTTCTTCTAAAAGCCCTAGTTGATTTTCTAGCTGCTAGTGTTGTTTGGAAACTAACAGTTGGCCCACTTGTGACATTCTTTGCTGTGGTTTGTTGCTGTTGCTAAGTTCTTGTTGCAGCAGAAGTACTGTAGGGATGTGTGTGTGTCCATAAAGAGATAAGCCTATACACATATGGGGATGGATCTATATATATGTTAATAGCTTCCTAGTAAAAGCACACATTTATATTGATGCTGGTAATTCTGATTCTGATGTCACTACAAAGTTGTATTTCCTATCTATATTTTCCTTTAAAAAGTGCTTTAAAACTTTCTGCCTACCACTACTCATTTCTTCAAGCTAGGATACTCAAAAGATAGCTTTAGAACTGCCAAGTGATTGTACTTAATAAAGCAGGCTTAAGAATTATTTATAATTCTTATTGATAAGTTTTTAATTGAAGTATTTTACATTAAGTATACAATATTTGAATGTAATTTGTGAGTACTGACACACATGTGTAACCCACAGTCCTGTCAAGATTTAGAACATTCATCACCTTGAAAATTTTCTTCTTATCCCTTCTCATTTCCTGCCTTTTTCAGAAGCAGTAACTTAATTGATTTCTATCACCGTATACTAATTTTACTGACTCTGTTATAATTAGAATCACCTAGATTCTTGCTCAGATGTTTGTGAGATTCATCTGTATTGTCCCAACTATCAGTAGTTTATTCTGTTTAAAGCTGAGTAGTGGCTGTGGCATAAACATATCACACATTGTTTATCCTCTCTAATGTTGTTGCACACCTAGATTGCTAACAGATTGTGACTCTTCTGAACAAAACTCCTGTGCATTTTTGCAGATCTTTTTGTGGGCATATGTTCTCTGGAATCATTGAGCTGTGTTGTAGATGTTATTTCACTTGAAGAGAAACTTCCTGTCATTTCCTCAAAGTGTTGTTACCACTTTTATTTCTACTGGCAATGAATGAGAGTCTTTGTTTCACTTTTTGAGAACATTTGGTCTTGTCAGTCTTTCTTCATTTTAGCGGCTCTGTGATGGTGTTTTATTTTCCACTGATTAGTGTTTTTGAGCTCCATTTTATGTGTTTATTGGTTGTTTGTAATCTTTGGGAAATGTCTGTCGTTTTATTGTTCACTTGTAATAATTCTTCACATAGTATTTTGGATGCACATCCTTTGTAAAATGTAGGCAATGTGAATATTTTTATCCAGTCTTGCCGATTTTATTTTCTTTTGTTGTTTTTTAAGAAATACAAGTATTAAATATGAGGTGTACACCACTCTTTCTTTTATGACTATCAGTCTTTCGATCTTAAGCACATGAAATCTTTAGCCCTGTTTGATGAAGATATTTTATGTTCACTTCTAAAAGCTTTATGGTATTAGCTTTTATTTAGTTTTGTATCTGTAGTCATCTTGAGTTCTTTGATTTTTATTTTTTTGGTGTGTGAGTTAAGTGAGGTTTTTTAAGATATGATCTATCCCACTGGAATCCTTTGTTTCTAAAAAAGCTAATTTGATACTGTGCCGTGTTTGCAGTAGTTTGAAGCCACAGTTGGTGCCTCTGTCAGAGAAGGTACAAGCTTGATTTTCTGCTTTTACATTCCATTACTGACATCCCATGAGGGAGTGGTAGGAGGGTAAGCCGGTCAGTGTGCGCCTCCCCGCGCGGCTCAGGCGGGCCTGGCGTGTGCGGCCTGGCACGGACGGGCCTGCGGACGCGTCTCTCCAGCCTTCAGCTTCCCTGGCCGTGCCACCCGGTCCCCCGTACCTCACACCCAGGGTCCCTTCTCTGCCTCTCAGTCAGAGCTAATAGCATTTGGCATCTTTCTTAACAGCTTGCTTCATAGTAGCCACGTGGCATTTTTCTTTTTCAGCTCTTGGAAAAATGTAAATTTGCTTCTCTGTAAAAATAGTAAATTTCAGACATTTAAAATGAAAACAAGTTTTATGCAGGTAACATTTTTTGGTAGGTACCTTTTAATAGTAAGCTCTTTTATAGATTTAAAATATAGACACAAATTTAAAGACTGTGTCTTCTATTAAAATTACACACACCCGTTTCTGTGTGCCCACCTTTGCTTCTGCATGAAATATTCTAAGAGAATATTTTATTTTATGCAGTTCTTAGCAAACTGTTTTATAAAAATCAACAAAAGTTCATCAGCTGTTGTCTTGTGAGACATGGAGTCACAGCTTCCTCGTGGTCTAATGTTCTTCATCCGAACCATGGTAAATGTAACCGCATTCCGTTTGTAGAAATAGCAGTGTAAGTCTTATGCTTGCGCTTGCAGGGAGTAGTCCTCAGAGCTTGGGTAGTGGCATTTACCTGTTGCAATTATCCCTTTTTACTGCTCTTTCAAGAAGAAAACAAAAAATATTTCTTTGGCAGGTATTACAAACAACAAAGCTTACTTTTAAAAATTCTCTGTTTTATAAAACCTCTGCTTCTCAATTTTATGTAGAGCCGATAGGTAATATTACCAAAGAAAAGTGTAAGCTTGCCAGATTACATGAATTTCTGTGTATATGCTAGAATCATTATGAATTTGAATGCTGAAGAGTTAAAGTATTCTGTAAGTTTGTGATGCCTGTTAATGTTGAGTGTTTGTTGGCTTTTAGAGTAATTGGCTTTGTAAAGAATCAGGAAAACAAGAAAAAAAAAGCAGAGAAAAATGACCTTTGATATTTTACTTTGTGGGCATATTTCATTTTTGCCTTTCTAGGTTTTCTTGGGTCACAGCGATCACTTTTTAAACTCTCACTTATTCATTCTTGAGTACTTCTTTGTTTACATGAACTTTTCAAAATAGAGAATACAGGGCTGAGGATTTAGCTCAGTGGTTCCGGTGCCTGTCCTGCAAGCGCAAGGGTCCAGGTTCAATTTCCCCGGTGACCACATACACTACTGGGTGTGGAGACTCACCCCAGCAGCAACCAGCACCACATACCACAGTGCTGGGCGTGGTGTCTCACGCCTGTAATCCCAGCACTCGGGAGGCAGAGGCAGGAGGATTGCTGTGATGTGAGTTGGAGGCTGAGCTCAGGGCCAGCCTGAACTACAAAGCGAGACCCTGTCTCAAAAAAAAAAAAAAACATGTAACAAAAAAATGGAGAATACAGTCATAGGAACATTATCTGAACATGTAAGTATTTTTACTTTTTGAAGGTTTAAGCAGGAAAATGTTCCTCATATGTATAATATGTAAGAATAGTACCAAATCACATTGTAAGAGTCATCATCTTTATTCTTGTGATAACTGTTTATCTTCATGAGGCGACTTCCATCCAGAAGATTAGCAGTGATTCACTGTAGCCTGGTTTCATATCTGTTGAAGAGGAAATTTTGGTAAAGCTGTGTGTGGCAGATGTGCATTTCCATGGTTCCCTTTAATGAAAGCTTTTTATCATGCTGTTTTTGTGTGTGTCTGTCTGACCCAGATATTTACTTCTGAGTATCTCTGAAGACTTTCTGTCAACCCCTTTGAGGTTAGGAAAATACTGTATGTATTTTTCTTTGGCAAGTGACATTGAAATAGCATTCATGTCTTGGTTTTTTAGTTAATTATTCAGCAGAGAAAATAGGATTTGAAGAATAAGTTGAGCATTGCTTTTTGTTAATAAGGAGAAATAAAAGGATAATATTTTAAACTTCTAACTGATAAGCTTTCTGAATAGGAAAGAACTCACCGAATGCCGCTGTTACAGAAATGTCTTCTTTCTGTGATGTTACTTATGTAATTTAATTTCTAGGTAAATTGTCCAAATTCCTGAGGCCTGTTCTTTAAGCTACCTGAACAGTTTTTTTTTTAAAACAAGTTTAGAAATGTATTTACATTATACAGTTATATATTTTTTGGTAATTTAAAAATATATTGCAAAGTTCCTTATTTTTTAAGGGGTAATGATCATAAGTGATGTTTTCTGAACATTTCAAGATAAACTTATTTAGCATTACTTTATTATGTATTACTGTATTACGTTTCTGTATTATGTATTACTTATATAGCATTACTGTATTATGTAGTAATACTCTTGAAGTCTTTGGAAAATGTTAGGATTGGTCTGAAATCTTGTTAGGTACATATTAGAAACATAAATCATTCTGAACTTTACTTACCTTAAAATTACTTGTAATCTACTTTTAGGGCAGGTGTAATTTTAAGAAGATGAGATATATGAAGCATGGACACATACTAGACTCTTAGTATGCGTTGGCTATGTTTAGGTAATACATATATTTATAAGGAAATTTTAAATTGACTCTATAATTTTTAAATTGATTTCAAGATCCTGTTTAGATGAACTTTTAATTATACCATTCTTAAAGCAGTTCACTTTCTGGTATGTTTAGTTGCTCATAGCATAATTCCCATAATGGTTTTGGCCTTGAAAACATTTTCAAGTTAAGTGCTTTAAAAATGTGAGCAGTGTTTACAAAGGGCCAGATTACGTTTGAAGATCTTTCTCTTGTAAAAGAGCTGTCACAGACCTGAAGGGTTGTTCTTTAGTTACAGCACTCTGTTTCAAAGAGAAAGCCTTCATATGACTTCTGTTACACACTTCATGCTGAAATTTGTTTCCAGCTATGTCCAGTAGTGAAAGAACTCAGAGGAATTACGAGGGTAAAGAATGTTTCAGATTGAGTTTCAGTGGTGGCTTATTTTACTAGATGATATTTATTGCTTGAATTTTTAAATGCCTATAGGTTGATAGACTAACACTGTTCTCTGGGAGAACTATCTAGGCACGATCTCCTTAGGGTCATGGCTTTTGGGCACTGTAGTAATTAAAGTCTTCTTTGGATGCAGACCAGAGAGTGATGGAATTGCCTTTTATACTTACTCCTTTCCTTAACAGAGTGTCATTGCAGGCTTCAGTATACATATACTTTTAAGTCCTCTAGGTTGCATGCTGTAACATATACATCTAGCATATATATTGATAAATTTATTGTGGCGTAAATCCGACGTAAGGTCCAGGGTCATGGAAGGAAACAGAGGCACTCAGGGATGAGTTTCAGCAGAAAGAACAGCCTCGAAGGACTGAAGCTCCGGAGCTGTCTTCCAACAGCCCTTTTATTAAGGATTGGTACAAATTAACAAAGTCTGGGGGACATCCTGATGCTAAGGAGACTCAGGAGTTCTGCATAATGAGCTCAGCAGAAGTTCTGCTTAATTGGTTGACTCCAGAAAATTGCCAGATGGCTACACCTTTTCCTACAGTTTATCCCTATATATTTCCTGCTTTTGGTGCAGTTTTAAAGGTACTGCTCTCTAAATTCAATTTCTGATTGTTACTAAGGTAGAAATTTAGTTAATTTTTATATATTGATCTTGTATCTTACTACTAAAACTTACTGCTAAAACTGGTACGTTTTTATAGAGTTCTTAGAATTTTATATAGAGAAAATCATCTACAAGGAAAAATGCTTTTACTGTTTCCTCTCCATTCTGAATATGTTTTTAATGTTTTCCTTGCTTTTTGGTGTTGGCAATAGTTTTACGCATAATGTTGACTAAAAAGATGATAATAATGATAATAGACAGCTTTGTCTTGATCCTTAGGAGTGTCTTTGATCATTGTGGACTTAAGTTAGTTGTAGATTTTTCATAGTTGTCCTTTGTTAAAGTTTCTTTCTATAGTTAGTTTACTGATTTTAAAAATCATAAATATGTAGTGCCGGGGAGTTAGCTCAGTGGTTCCGGCGCCTGTCTTGCAAGCGCAAGGGCCCGGGTTCGATTCCCCGGTAACCACATACCTATACTGGGTGTGGAGACTCACACCCAGCAGCAACCAGTACCACATACCACAGTGCCGGGCATGGTGGCTCACGCCTGTAATCCCAGCACTCGGGAGGCAGAGGCAGGAGGATTGTGATGTGAGTTGGAGGCTGAGCTCAGGGCCAGCCTGAACCACAAAGCGAAACCCTGTCTCAAAAAAAAACCTAAAAAAAAAAAAAAATCATAAATATGTATATGTAGGGTTTTACCAAGTATTTTTTGTTAGCTTGTACGATTATATCATTTATATCTTTTAAAATATTAAGGTGATGAACAACATTGATTGATTGGCTTTTAAAAATTAAGCCAGCCATACATTCTAAGGATTAACCTTCCTTGATCATATGTGTTGACTTTTTAAAGACTTTGTGTCTGTTCATGATAGTCATTCCTATAGTTTCTGTTAGTTGTAATGTTTTTTGTGGAGAATTGACAGCCCTCCTTCTTTTGAGTTTTTGTAGGGTTGATATTTTTCCTTTCCTGTTAAATAGAAATCATCAGTGATGCACCATCTGGATTCTGCATTGTATTAGGGAAGGTTTTCAATTACAAATTACATTTTTAAATTACTATATGCCTATTCACATTGTCTTTTTGTGGCAGTCTTGGTCACAAATGTAAAGTAGTAAAGTAATACTTCAGTAAATATTTCTGTTTCATTCCAGATGTTGAGTTTATCGATATAACATAAGCTGATTTTTATATATTCTTTTAATGTCTGTGGGATCTGTCCTGGTGTCCCCTGTGTTGTTCCTACCACTAGTAATTTGTGCTTCTTTCTTCTGTCCAAATAAGAAGACCAATGATTTTTCTATTAACTTTTCAAATACCTAACTTCCCTTTCCTTTTCTTTTTTCTTTCTTTTCTCTTCTTTTTCCTATTTTGTATTTTCCGGTATTTAAGTTCCTTATTTATCATTGTTTGCTTCTTTAACCTATCTTGGTGGTCTTGTATGAACACTGACACAGAAAAGTGGGTCAGAATACAAAGTTCAGAAGTCAGTTTTCCTCGTCACTGGGACAAGGCAGAAAGGGTGTGTTCGAGCTCATGGTTGATGGAGGTTCCACTGGCTCCAGGGAGGGATGGCGTGGCTGAGGGCCGCGGTAGAGGCCCATGAAGCAGAGACTGTGAAAAGAAGAGTCAAGCAGGGAGACGGACCTCTGCCAACTGTAATGCTTCCATAATCAGTCATGTCCAAACAAGAAGATTTGAGGCCCATTTTCAGTGTTTAAACTATAGCAGGTGGTCACTTAGTTTTTGAGAATGAAGCAGAAACAATTCAAGGAGAGGTATCATCTTGTCCAGAAACAGTAGGGAGATATATGTCAGTACTGAAAAAAATGAACTTAAATTTTACTCCATGCGGAAGGTACAACAAAAGTTCAAAATGAATGATAGATTTAAATGTAAAAACTCAAAGCTGCAGCACTTAGAGTAGAAAAAAATATGAGGAAATCTTTTCAGACTTGATGGTAGAGATTCCCAGGTTGGATAAATAATTATAAATAATAATGAGAATTTATGATAAATTAAAATTCTTCAGGATGTAAAACTTAGGTTCTTTTAAAGGTGCTGTTGAGAAAACAAAATGAAGCAAAGACTATAGTCTCAGAGGGAGAAAGTATTATATCTGAAAATCACATATTCAGGCTGCACTAGGAACTCTTACAACTTTGCGACAAATAACCTAGCCTTGAAAATGGGCAAAACATTTGAATAAGCACTTCATACAACAGTGGGTAACCAATAATACATTAGTTAGCAGGGAAAAGCAAATTAAATCACTGTTAGCTAACACTTCTCATTTATTACTATGGTCACAATTTAAAAGACCTACCATACTAAATACTGGATAGGTTTTAAAGCATCTCAAGCTCTCATACATTACTACTAGAAATATGAGCTAACACAACCCCTTAAGAAAGCAGTTTAGAGATTTCTTACAAAGTTATACCTACAGTGACCATGACGCTGTGATACCACTGCTAAGTATTTACCAAGGAGAATGAAAATGCACACCCACGTCAAGATCTATATAGGAGTGTCCTGGGCTGGGGGTTTCGCTCAGTGGTACTCCACATATGTTGCAAGCACAAGAACTTGAGTTTGATCCCTGGTACCACCCCTCCCCCAAAAAATTATTACTTAAAAAAAAAAAGAATGTCCCTAACAGCCTTTTATTAGTCCCAAACTGAAAACTGCTGGGATATCTACTGGGATGAATAGATAAATATGTTGTGGTGTGCTACTTAGCAATAAAAAAAATGAACTGCTGATGCATAGAAGAAGCAAGGATGAGTCTTGAAAGTTTACTGAGTAAAAGAATTGAAACACAAGTCTCTGCAGTATCATTCATGTGGAATTCTTTAATTAAAAAATTCTAATCCATAGTGACAAGCAGATAAATGATAGCGTGAGGTTGGAAGTTGGAGGTGGAAAGGGAAGTTAACAGTAAAGGATATATGGAGTATTTTAAATGCTTTTTAATTATGGTGGCAGTTATTGCATGTGTCATCAAAATTATTAAATTTTACTTTTATCGTGGAGATATTTTATTATATGCAAATCATACATCTGTGAGTTCAGTGTTCATTTGTTACCCACGCAGGCTGTACTTCAGAATGCATTTTCTCTACCCCAGTTCACCTCCAGGAAATCAGCCATTGGCTGTAGAATGACTTATCTGAATTTCTGAAGAGTTTTAAAAAGAATTCTAATTCTCAGCTAAAGTTTGAAATACTTTTTCCTTGGCTCCCAAAACTTTGGAGTCCAGAGCCAGCTCTTTGTCAGCCACTATGCTTAGTTTTGGGGAGAATGAACAAGGAGACAGATACTGTTCTGCAACTTGTAGTCCGGTGGAAGGATAGGTATTGATTAAACAGTAACTCAGACATCAATCTGCCGAAATACAGTGTGTTATAAAGTGCATAGTAAAAACTAAATTATTTTCTGACGCTTTCACCTTAGTTCAGTTCCATACTTTAAAGTTTGCTTTTCTGAAAATGTCTAGTATTGCCAAGATCATCTGAAGATTATTTATTTGGATGAAACATTTTATGTGTGAACATCTCTCATTTTTTTTCTCAGTGTTAACATGTTTTTATATATATATATATATATTCAAATCTTTATTGGTACATTATGAGTACACATCATCATCATTCAACATTGAGAGTTTGTACCAGAATGTGACATGATTTGATTCTCATTTTTTCCCCTTTCCCCCCTGCCCTGCAATCCCCCAATCCGTATATATATATATAAGCTTTGTTTCCTTTTTCCTTTATTACTGTCATGTTCTTTTACCCCTTGTTATTAACCCCTACACCCTCTTTCCTTTTAAATATTTTCTATTTCATAATATCAGCTGTACATAGTACAACTCATTTACATCTTCATTTTCTCATACCAGAGCAAAGATATAGTTGAACATTTTATATTTTAAAATATTGAAAAGTCTTAAAAATTTAACTTTAGTGAGTAAAATACTAAAAAAATCATTATCAGCAAATATTTGTATTTCTCTGAGTCTTTGTAATTATCATTCTGCTATATGCTGTACAATATTTCATTACTAAAACCAAAAGTAATGACTTGAAGACTGCAATTTATATGTGATAGTGTGAGAGGTATTAATGTTGCTGTGTGGATAGTGTTTTTTAAAATACTTTCCATGTAATTTAACTGCCTTTAGTGTTAATAAGTGAGTAGGGGGATTGAATTTGTACTTAATAAGTTTAGGAGCAGGGTCAAATAAACATTTTCAACTGCCGAACTCCTTTATGTGTCATGTTCTGAATCTTTATGATATAACTGTAGTGCCCAACGGCTCTTCATTTGACCTCAAAGCTCCTTTCTCTTGGTCTGTATTTCTATAGTAGATATCTAATAGATAAATAAATTTATTAATAGCATTTAAAATCATAATAGAGTATTTTTAAATAGATGACTACTAATGTAATAATACAGGGCAGATAATGATTTTATTATTTATAGGTGCTAGATCTATAAATCTCGTTTGTGTTTGAATATGAAATTGTTGGAAAATTAATTTATATGCAATGAAAGAATCAATTTGCTTTTCTTGAATGCTTAATTGGTGGCGAAGAGTTCATTTTTCTCTTCTATTTCAGAACAAAGTAGAAGAGATGATTTAGAAGCATTAGGTCATATGTTCATGTATTTCCTGAGGGGCAGTCTTCCCTGGCAAGGCTTAAAGGTAATTATTGTTGTGTGTTTTCTTACTGGATTTCATAAAATGCTAACATATATTAAAATTTATCTTTTTAAATAAATAAATTTAAAATGACCACATTTCAGGATTTACCTTTTTTTATTTTAGGCAGACACATTAAAAGAAAGGTATCAGAAAATTGGAGATACAAAACGTGCTACGCCAATAGAAGTGTTGTGTGAGAACTTTCCAGGTAATGGGTTATGCCAAGTTGATAGATGTGCTTTGAAACAAATCAGAACTGTTCATCTGAATTGCTAAAGTTTGTACCTTTTCATGTTTTTAAGAAGTGACCTTTAAGAATGTAACCTAAAAGTTCCCAACAATTTCGTAGACCATAGGGACAGTTGGTATGTTTGCTTATTAACAAGATGATGTTAGGGTAGGAAAATTCATACTTTTAATAAAAGTAGCTAATGCCAACCAGAATAGTATTTTCTTTAGTGACATACTTTTGATAAGTTAAAATACTTTGTGAGAAGTACCACATACAGAGTTTTAGAGTACAGTATTAGTCATTTGAAGTTAAATGTTAGCTTCGAAAGGGAAGTTTGTTTTGAGTCACTGAAATCATACTTACCTACTCATTTTAAGCTAAATTTCATGTGGGTACATACATTTTTAAAAAATTGCTTTGAAGTAGACTTTCGGCATCTCTAATTAAACTAGCAAAAATCTACTCAATTTTTAAAATACCAGCTATAATTTGTGCCACAAAAGTCAATGAAAAGAGGCATGAATTGAAAATATAAGACTGAGTTCCAGTCTCACTTCAGTATTCACTGGTTCGCCTGTATAGTGCTGGCATTGTTATAATCATATCACCAGTATAATCTGAGGTAGTACTTCTTAAGTTTGTTTATTATTCATTGTGAGCGAAATTTAATGACATGTTTTTCTTTCCTGCTATAGCTTCTAGAAGTGGAAGATTAAAAAAATATTGACTGATAGTTCCAGCACTTTAGGTGTAAGCAGATCTGCTGGCTATGATTATGATGCGAATGTAAAATTTTTCAGGAAAGATGGAGGTGCCAAAGTAAATCGAGCAGCTGATTAGCCAAAAAGTGGGGACTGAGAAAGTCACTGGGCATCGCTGTTGTCACCCGTTGGGCTGCATGTTATTATTTCCTTTCTGTCCATCTGTGGATTAATTGGGACAGAAAAGAGTTAGGTTTTACTGTGAGAGGTGTCAGGAAATAGATGAGTTATGATTTTATTACAGTAACTCTGTACCCTGACGGTAGAATATACTTTCCTCCCTTCCTTCCTTTCTCTTTCTTTTTAAGCTAATTTTGACTATTTTTTTCTTTTTCTTTTGAAAAATACAACCTTTAAGACAGACAGACAGACAGACAGACACACACACACACACACACACACACACACGGTGACAAATACAGTGGTTTACAGAGATTTGTGCATTACCAGATAATCAGCTATTACCTGGTCCTAAATGAAGAGGAAACTTCATTTTACTTCTGGGTTGTGTTTTCAAGTCTGTCTTGACTTTATTTTGTTATCTCAGTTGATTAGAAAACTAGTTAAGATTAAGAATTTGAATCCTGTTTTGATAAATTAGTGTCTGTCACTGATCTTAAAGGTAATCCAGCAAACTGATCCAAATGTTTTTTTGTTTTTTTTTTTTTTTTAGGTTTTTTGAGACAGGGTCTCGCTTTTGTGGTTTAGGCTGGCCCTGAGCTCAGCCTCAAACTCACATCACAATCCTCCTGCCTCTGCCTTGATCCAAATGTTTTTATGTACATTATTTCTCACCAGTATTTTAAATAAACTCAAATTTATGCACTAATTATGGTTTGTAATTAAATAATTAAACTTCTAATATGATTCAAGATTTCTGTTCAAATATTGTAAAATAAAACTTGAAGTCCTTACTAATGGAATGAAAACAATAATGGCTAAATTTAAACTTCTTACTTTTCTTTTATCCTTTTTTCCTTTTATTTTCTCATTTTATTTTGTTACTGAACTCAGAAAAATTTTAATTGAAATGGAATGTTACTGCTTTTTTGTTTTTTGTAACTCAATGTGCTTTTAGATATTTTATGTTTTTATTGTTAAAAAATTATCATCAGAATAATTTTATTTTTTTCTAGAAGAAATGGCAACCTATCTTCGTTATGTAAGAAGGCTAGATTTTTTTGAAAAGCCAGACTATGACTACCTAAGAAAGCTTTTTACTGACTTGTTTGATCGAAAAGGATATATGTTTGATTATGAATATGACTGGATCGGTAAACAGTTGGTGAGTATTGTGCGCTGAAAGATTTTTCATAATATTTATTTTCTTTGTAATAGTGTACATTCTTCAATTTAAAAGAGTTGAAAACAATTAAGATTTGTTTCCTTTAGTATTAGGGATCAAGCTCATGATCTTTTGCTTGCCAGACGTGTGGTGCCAATGGGCTTGTCCTCAGCCCTAAATAGGATTTTTTTTTTAAAAAAGTATATTTATATTCGGTACTTATATAGATCCTTTTGTCATTGCTCTTTATTTATTTTATTTTTTTATTTTTTGTGGTACTGAGGATTGGCCAAATAAGACTTTTTTAAAGGATTCATTTTGCTTCCTATCTTGGGCTCTTTCTTCAGCTGGTGTTGTGCCATTTGTGTTTTGTAAGTGCTTTATTTTTGGATTTTCTTTTTTTTTTTTAGAATGATGAAGTATTTTGAACTTTCCATCTTAATTTGCTTCTTAATATCAAAAACACTATTTTTGTATAAAATTACCATGATTAAATTAAACTGTAATATTTTTAAGATTTAGAGTTTTTAAGTCTCTTTTCTGAGTTCAAATATCGAAAATAAGCATTTGTTACTTTTAAATATTACTCTTTTAATTTTGTTAATTTTGTTCATGTTAGCTTGAACAACATTTTCAGAATTACATTACTTCTTTTTTTTTTTTAATTTTTTTTGAGATAGGGTCTTTTGTAGTTCATGCTGGCTCTGAGCTCAGCCTTGTACTCAGCAATCCTCCTGCCTCTGCCTCCCAATTACTGGGATTACAGGTGTGAGGCACCACACCCAGCACTGTGGTATATGGTTCTGACTGCTGGTGGGCGTGAGTCTTCACGCCCAGCATTGTTGTATGCGGTTACCTGGGATGAACCAGGCCCTTGGACTTGCAAGGCAGGCACGGAACCACTGAGCTAAATCCCCGGCCCAATTAATTACTTCTTAAAGCCTTAATTATTTAGCAGTATCTTTTTTTTTACTATTCACCCTTTTAAACAGCTAAAAAATGATTTTAACTACAATTTCTGAAGTAGAATGCTCAATCCTCATTGTTATTATCTTGTAGCCTACTCCAGTGGGTGCAGTTCAGCAAGACCCTGCTCTGTCCTCCAACAGAGAAGCCCATCCACATAGGGATAAGACGCAACAGTCCAAAAACCAGGTTCGGTGCCCTTTTCTAGATACGAATCATCTTAATTTGTTTCAACACTGATAGGTGTACTGTTTTTAACAGATAAAACACCAGACATCTGTTGAAGAGTGAAGAATACTTGTTTTTGATAAACTAGTTCTTATAATGTTTACTGTTATTTTAATCATAACACTGAAATGTTGGTTGCGGACACCTAACTGATGATATAGGTTAAGTGTAAACATTTGAGACGTGTTTGACGTTCTATTTGTATGGACATTTTTTGGTACTCTGTTGTAGTTGTGATAGCACTGGGTTAACTGGTCTATTTTAGTTTACACATCGTTTAGTTGGTTTTCTGCTATGTGAAGCTCTTCCCACACATTATTCAGAAGTAGTGAAGTAAGGAAGACAGTATAGAAGACAAAATAATCAATACAGAGTGATATTGCAATGCGTAACTGAAGTGTTGTATGTTAACACCTCACTCAGTCGTGGTGTCAGACATGCAGGGACATGGCTTAATCCTGAAAAATTCATTAATCTCTCAAAACCTCAGGTTTCTAACCTATAAAATGCACACTAACTCCTATCATATCTTAACTTTTATGGCCAGTGTTACTATTATGATAATTGCAGTAAATACACAAATAACTACATTTCAAAGCAGAAAAATCTGTCATCTGAAACATGTTTCTAAAGTCCTGTTGAGGCATGTAAATAAGTGACGATCATGTAAGAATTTTATGGAAAATGTAATTTTTACAATGAAAAGCAAATAGAATTTTTAAAAGGAAATGACAGAATAAGTGCCTTTTTAGGAGAGTGAACAGTTAGAGTACTGTGTGAGTTCACTTAAAAATACAGAGGTTTTGAGGACAAACAAGTCTAACTTGTAGATTTACAGAATAAGTTTGAGAGAAGGCATAGAATATTTATACAAAGAATTCATGTTTCTTGAGTGAAGGGAATGGAAGCTGATTTTGAGCAAGGTTTTTATTTCTCTTTTTTTGTAAAAGGAAACTTTATTGAAATCATCTTTGATTTGAAATTTTGCTATCACCTTGAATTACAGAGTGTAGGAATTTTTGTTTATAACTTTTTGGCAGAGGGTAGTGTTTTCTTTCTTTTTTTACATGTTTTAATCCCATCAAAATTCAAGTGAGAATTAAATGGACAAAACTATACTTAGTAAAAACACTTTAGCAAACTAAAACAGTACATTTTAGGGGGTACAAGTATTCAGTTTTTTTTACTATAAGGCACAGCCAGTGAAAAGATTAATTTTAAAGTTTTTATAAGAAAATCCTGGTATTATATAAAATACAATTCAGTGATAGCTCAGTGACCTGGATAAGGAGCTAGAAATAGAAATGGCTCAGAGGTTGAGACTTAAGAGTTTATGTTTTACACATTAGAGTTAATTTGTTGAATGCAATTGGAAGAAGTTCAATAGTTGCTATTCTCGGGCCGGGGAGTTAGCTCAGTGGTTCCGGCGCCTGTCTTGCAAGCGCAAGGACCCCGGGTTCGATTCCTCGGTAACCACATAACAATACTGGGTGTGGAGACCCACACCCAGCAGCAACCAGTACCACATACCACAACGCCGGGCGTGGTGGCTCACGCCTGTAATCCCAGCACTCGGGAGGCAGAGGCAGGAGGATTGTGATGTGAGTTGGAGGCTGAGCTCAGGGCCAGCCTGAACCACAAAGCGAGACCCTGTCTCAAAAAACCTAAAAAAAAAAAAAAAAAATAGTTGCTATTCTCTAAATTGCTTCATGTGGATATTTTACAGTACTAAGTGAAATTTCTTGTACTGTTGAGTTATAATTTAAACATTTTAGACTTTTAACTTTCTACATATTTCATACATTCCTTGTTAGATTGTAACTCACTAAGGGTGAGAACTGTTTTGCTTGTGCAGTCTTTTTTGCACTAAATGTAGAGAAGGGTGTATGTACAAAATACATACATATATATATATATATATCTTAATTATAAAATGCTCATATATATATATATATATATATATATACACACACACATATATAAGGAATTTTTTAGTAAATCCTTTAGGAAAGGCTTATATTAAATTTGAGACCTGTATGTACAGATTCTCCTCATTATTGAAAAATTCTGTATCTAGAAAAAAACTGTGTATTTGTCATCAGTAAAAAATGAGAAAATTGTAGTTCATTATCTCCAAGGGCAACAGTAAATTTTTTCAAATGAGTGAAACCTTTATAAGGGCTCCAGATAAATCATTAGTCGTTTACTGTCAGTGCTTAAAGTCCCATAATCGTAACTAACCATTACATTTGTGTAATCGCTCATTCTGAGAAGAGAGTGCATAGTTTTTTTCTCTATTATCTGAGAGTTCTCTGGGCCCCAAATGTTTTGGTCTCATGTCTCAATTTTTGTGTCATTTTCATATGTGTACACTTGACTTTATGTAATTTATTTCAATGCAAGATACAAATCTGCTGAATTTTGGTTATGAATTTAGGGGGTTTAATGAAAAGACTATGAAACTGTTATAATTGTTTTGATGATATGCTTCATGCCATGAAATACATAATTTTGTACTGTATGATTTAAATTAGGAAACGATGCAAGAACATTTGTTCAAGTCTTACTTTTGATTTTAACGTCTCTTCCCAGAGAGACGCTCCGACCACCCCATTTGCTTGAGGTTCTGCTGCTCCCAGTGTCCTTAGCACTTTGTCTTGGCTGAAAAAAAGAGCAGAGCCCTGAGGACCCTGTCAGGCTGTAGTTAGGACCGAAGGGGTCGTTGTTAGAGCGCTGAACTCTGAGTTGGAACCCCTCTGTCCCGCAGCTCTGTCACCTCGGAAATCATCAGTGTTTCTGTGTCTTCATGGAAAGGCGAGAATGCGTAATAGCATTCTATATAATGCTATATTCCTCTACCATCTTTTCATTAGCGCTGTCCACATTTTCCTTTTTTGTTTTTTTTGTTTTTTTTTTTTAAATTGAACCCTACCGAGCAATTACTCTTAATTACACCAGTGGATTATTACTCGTTTGTGCTTATTGCCATCCAGGTTTGCCAGGGAGCTAAAGGCATGAAGAATTTTTAGCTTGTTTCATGGAAGCGGGCCTTCTGATTTTAACCAGTTGTAAAAGAACTTGGGGAACAGAGGCCTTCGTATGCGGAGGTTTGCCACTTTTTCAGAAAGGTGCTTGCTGGATCGTGTCCTCATCGTACCCTCTCTGTGACGTGCACCTCACTTTTCAAAAACGTCCGTTTTCTCCTGTTAGCCTTACGTTCAGAAACAGTGCCAAGCAAGAAAGAAACGTTTTCTAGGACTTTACGAACAGCTTTTTGAGGAGTCTCTTTTTACATTGGTCAAACAGCTCCGCAGGAGAAGAGCAGGGTGACTTCCCTGCAGGAGAAGAGTGGGTGGTGGTTCCCGATTCAGACAGGACGTAGCATTTTTCCTTCCCTGGTTTTCTTAACTTCATTTAGAAAATTAGAGGGGAGAGTCTGTGTCTTCTAAGTCCTTTTAATTCTTTGTGAGTTCAGTGATACTTTTATTGTTGATCCTTACACAATATAGCTAAAATTTTTACCCATTTTACAGTATATGCAAAGAACTACACCTATGATTTAGATTAGTAAGGGTATTTTAAATTTCCTTTGAAACATTTGTATAATATATTATGAGGATGAGATGTTTAACGTATTGGGTTTTTCTTCTTCCATGCATGCCACATGCATTAAATAAATGGCAGTCGGCAGACCGCAGGGCAGCTTGGGACTCCCAGCAGGCCAGTCCCCACCATTTGAGAGCTCACCTTGCAGCAGACAGACATGGTGGCTCGGTACAGGTATTTTCTGATTTTTGCATGAGTGATTATTCCCCAGATTTATACAACTAACCCTTTTTTGGGAACTCATGGCATGATTTCATATCCTAATGGAAAGATTGTTGTTGAAGTCTATCCATAATTCTATTCTTTTGTTATTTAACCAAAAAACAAAATTAACATGGTCTGTAAAGACCAACAGGAATACTAAGATTTTGCCTTTGTTCATTTTGCAAGTCTGTCATAACATGTTAGAGAAATGAACTATATTATTTGAATGTGTTAAGCTTGGTTTTTCAGTTATAAGCTAAGTATTGCGTAGTGTTTTAAGTAATAGAATATTTTATAGGTTTTCATTGATGTTGCTGTCTTTGAACTTAATTCATAAGAATCTAATTTTTTTCAACCTTCGTTCTCACAACCCTAATTTTTATAATGGAACATTTTGTTTCCACCTGTAGAGAACAGATGGAGAAAATAATTTCTGTGAGAAGTATTCATTAAATACTCCCCTAAATAAGTTGTAAAGATGTTTACACAAATTTTAAGCAGCCCCTCGAATCTGACTGGCTGCTTTCCGCCCTTTTCATACCTTTAGTGACAGCCCTCATGTGCCCTCTTAATTTTAGTTTTAATTTTAATCTGTGTGTACTGCAGAAGTAAGGAAAGATTGCTGAGCCTCATCTTTTAAATGTCAGTTTAAGGTAACATAAACACTGGTTTAATGTAATAACAAGTATTATCTCAATCCATTTTGTTTTAAAATATTTTATGCTTTATTTTTTTCTCCATATATTTCCACTTGAAAAATCTGCCACTATATCAGTTTTGGATTTTTAATATATATTTTGTCAGCTGAATGTACTCTGAGTTTAATTATTTAAATTCTAAAAATAAATTCATGAGTAAGTCTTGAGAGCTGTCATGTTTTTCTCAGCATTAAATTTTAGGGGAAATTTGAACTAATCAGCTGTTTTTATAGAATTTTTGTAGTCTGTAGAATTTCTGTTAGTACACGGTAGAAGTATTTGAATAGTCCTGTAAAAAGTCTAGCATGAAAGACTCAGAGACAAGCATGCCTGAAAAGATAGAATTTTTTACCACGTCATTTCAGATTGGTGGAAGACTTAGTTGAGCAAAGTAATATTTATTTGCCTCGCAAAATGAAATTGTGTGTGAGCTGCATCATCTGCATATGTCCGCACGTTTCCAAGCTCAATGCCTGTGTTACAGCACCAGGCGCTGCTAGAGCCCTCCCTGTCTCTTCTGTGCCATTGCCACAAACTGATTTTCACGCTGCTCACTTTGTGAGATGTTTAAAGGTGGCTCCTGGAACCCCTTTCGACTGTCAGAGGGTAAATGAATTTAGTTGGTTTATCACCGAAGGACTTCATATTCTTTTTTTTTTTTTCCCACATATTTTCACAGGTATTTGTACTTTCCTCATTTCTCTGTAAAACTTTCTGTCTATAAACCCCAGTAATAAATAAGCAATTTACTTACTATAATACTAGTACACGTAGAAAAAAATACCTAGGTAAAATAAAAATTAATATCCTGTAGTATTTTCATTGACTTCATGATATCTTTTACAATATTAAACTGACATGATACAACAAATACATAAAAGTTTGATGTTACTGAAAAAATCTAATGCCCTAAATACAGTAATGTCTTAAGTTTTGTCCTGATGACAAAGATCAAGTTCATTGGTAATTTCTATACTGCGTACTTTCAGAATTACTTGAAATATTATGACATTCACATACTTGGGCTAATGAAATTATGAAATCAAAAGTAATAATAAGAAAGAAAAATATCTAAAACCTGAGTGAGTTAGCATCATTGTAATTGAATCCCATGTTGACCCTGGCCGGAGGCGGAGGGCAACAGTGTGTTCCCTACTCTTACTGTCCGATCGATGATAGATACAAAGAGAAGACAAGCTTTAGAGTGGGTGTCAAATCCAAGGCTTCTGGTGCTAGACAAATGCTCTACCCCTGAGCTCATTCCCCAGCCCTCAGAATGCTTTTTACTAGTGAAAATTGTAAAAGAATTTTTGAGAAAATTTGAGGTGTTTTGTGCAGTCGTTTTTACACTGTTGTAGAAAGTTGCAAGTATTGGCTTTGATGAAGTAAAATGACTTTATATGACTACCTTAAGAGCATTATTAATAAGTACTAAAGCAAATCATCAAATTGTTTTTTAGAATGACATTTCAATTAAGAAAATAGGTAGCGGGCCGGGGAGTTAGCTCAGTGGTTCCGGCGCCTGTCTTGCAAGCGCAAGGGCCCGGGTTCGATTCCCCGGTAACCACATAACAATACTGGGTGTGGAGACCCACACCCAGGAGCAACCAGTACCACATACCACACTGCCGGGTGTGGTGGCTCACGCCTGTAATCCCAGCACTCGGGAGGCAGAGGCAGGAGGATTGTGATGTGAGTTTGAGGCTGAGCTCAGGGCCAGCCTGAACCACAAAGCGAGACCCTGTCTCAAAAAAAAAAAAAAAACAAAAAAACCTAAAAAAAAAAAAAAGAAAATAGGTAGCTGTCTGGTCATAGAAGATGATGCAGATCTGAGGGACTCTGAACCAGCAGTGAACTTGAAATCTGCCATGCCCGGCTCTGGCGCTCCTTCCCGGTCACGGCACTCTTTACCGTGGCTCTGGTCTTGTTCTGAGCGCAGCGGTGGAAGCATTCCAGGTGGTGGACAGTGGCATGCAAGATGAGCCCTCCCACATCTCTGGCCTATAGAAATGTCCGTAGAAACTTGTTTCAGAAATACTTTGAATAAACTTGAACTCCTTGCCTTTCTAGAATTATCATCTCATAGACCAGACTTTCATTTACCAAATGATGACACTGTGCTTCAGGTTTGGTTAAAATTCTGTCTCAGAAAATTATTGATCAGTGGGAAGATACTAATACTTCTCACTTATCATTTTGTTAAAATTCATTTTTAAAATGTAGCATAGAGGCTAAAGCTTAGGAGTTTTTGGAGACAGGGTCTCACTTTGTAGTTCAGGCTAGCCCTGAGCTCAGCCTCAAACTCACATCACAGCAACCCTTCTGGCTCTGCCTCCCGAGTGCTGGGATTACAGGCGTGAGCCACCACACCCGGCACTGTGGTATGTGGTGCTGGTTGCTGCTGGGTGTGGGTCTCCACACCCAGTATTGTTATGTGGTTACCGGGGAATCGAACCCGGGTCCTTGCGCTTGCGAGACAGGCGCCGGAACCACTGAGCTAACTCCCCGGCCCAAGCTTAGGGAGTTCTTTAATAAGTAGAATGCCTTGTTTTGGCAAATTAAGAAACTTGACTAGTTCTTAGCTGTCTCTAAGAAGTACAGAAGGACAGCCCAATGACAGCATGTCAGGTGGAATTTTTCTAATTTTATTCTCGCTCTTTGGCAGAACCATGTGAATTCACAGCTGTACATTTGATAAACTTCCCACCAAAGAGGCTAAGGATACTATTTAAATATTGAAATTTTTATTTGGAAAAACTGATGGTTTTTTTTGTGTTTTGGAAAACCTCTACTGGAATCCAGTGTGCCTAGGTTCCTCTTAGAGTCATTGATTGTGGGTCAGAAGCTGATCTACTACGTCTCATTTTCTGACCATTTATTATTCAGAAAACATCTCTATAAATGATTAAGTGCTAGGTATTGTACCAGGTTCTTCAGACAAAAGGAAGACTCCATAGAGGTTTCAGTCAGTAGAAGAGACTGATAAATAGAGAGTATTTTCTGATAAGGAAAGATAATAAAATGTTAGGAGAATATATAGGAAAAACATGAAACCTGGATTTAGTGGGTCAGAATTCCCTGGAAAAAGTTAAATCTAAACTAAGACATAAAGCACCAGTAGCAGTGAGATGAAGAAAGTAGAAAGAGGTAGGGCAAGAGTGCTGGCAGACAGAACAACGCACATCGGGTGTGGGATACGAGACACCTGGAGAAGTTGAATTCCCTGAGGGTGGTATGTGCTAAGAAATGAGGTCGAGAGTCGGCAGGCGGCGGATCATGGAAGGTCTAACAGGTCTTCTTACTCAATTACATTGGGACCCCAGTGTGAAGATTTGGGGTAGAGACTACTTGAGTGGATTAGACGTTTCCCAGAGAGTGGGTTGAAAGGAGAGAAGCCTTAGTGAGGGACACAGCTGTCTGAAGCCTGTGAGGATGCTGCGTAGGAGAGCTGAAGAGAAACTGAGTCATTGGAAGAAAAACCACAAGGTACATCTGTCTTGGGTTATGAGGACCAAAGGGAAAGAGACTGCAGCGTTGATCCCTCTTTGTAGAGTTCTTATCGTAAATCAGGTTTTTGAAACCGAGTGCTAAGGTATCCCACTGGCAGCAGGTAGAAGTCACTTGAATTCTGTCGCAGCTGCGCCTTCAGGGTAGCGTAGCCCCACGGAGGTCTTTGTTACTTGAAGAGAGAAGACGAATCCCGAGGACACTATTAAACCTGTTACGTATTGTTACAGGGTATTCAACTTCTAAACTGTTTGAAATTCTCTTCAAGTTAAGGAGCCTTTGGTTTGGGTCTAATGAATAACGTGATGTTTGAGCACTGAGGAAAAAGAGGGACTAGAATCCGTGGGAAGGACGGTGCGCCTCGGCACTGTCGAGGAAATGAAGGGCAGCACTGTCTGTGACAGATAACCTGGCCAGTAGAAGAGGAGAAGTACAGATAAAGGTGATGTTAACCGAAAAAAGACTAGGCCGAAGTATCTCTCAGTGGGAAAAAGGATAGAGTACGTTGTTAAACACCAAAGAAATAAGAATGTAGTCATTAAATTTATGAATTCCTTATATTTAAAAAGTGTATTAATTTGTCTTTAAAATTTATTGACTACAAAGATATGTTTATTATTTTTGTACTTAAGAGTGTGAGAGTAACTTTTGGGATGAGAGATGACAGGCACCCATTAAAGGAACTGCCTGTCTCCCGTCTCACTGTTTTCCTAACATACCCACTTAAACTGTAATAGGGAAACTCAGTCTGAA
Source organism: Petromus typicus (assembly GCA_004026965.1). NCBI lineage: Eukaryota > Metazoa > Chordata > Mammalia > Rodentia > Petromuridae > Petromus > Petromus typicus. The sequence continues at coordinate 23,645 of PVIR01001537.1, read as the reverse complement.
GTCTGGTTGCCTTTTTTTCCAACTTCTTAAGAACTGTACTGTTTCTTCTCAAATTGAGACTGTCAGGAAGTTTCTTTAAGAATAACAACAATAAACCTGTAAAACACATGAATTACTTTTTTGAAATGTCAAACTTTAGAGCATATGTCATTTTTAAATGTTTGGTTAAAAGAAATTAGTCTTCTTCTAGTCAGGTTATAATTCTAGAAATGTCACCTAAATTGAGTCATCTTCGGGATTTGGCTTTGAAACCTTTGTGTTTTTGCTTGGTTGATTAATTAGACTTGCAGGGACACAGTGATACTATATTATATGTTCACTGCTCCTTTGTAAAAATCCCTTTTTATGAAAGACTTCTAACTTCCGGTCGGGAGTTTTCGTGCTGTGGGTGTGCTGTCAAGCCATGTGTGTCAAGTAGGTCGGCCTTACGGAGGACAGTCAGTGTCTTAACTCCGATGTCAGATCGAGCCTGTTCTGACTCTAGAGTGTTGGCTTCTCAGAGTAAAAGGGAGCCTGGATAACCCTAGGAAAATTACAAGTAGGAAGATATTACTTCCTACTGGTCTAGTTCTGGTCGCCTAGTTAAAAGTGGGATTTGAAACCTTTGAATAAGCTAAAATATAGCCATGTCAACTGTGAAGTCTCTCCTGTGAACTGAAATAAGTCAGGTTGTTATTGAGTGCATATGCAGTTACTGTTGCTGGAATTTGTACTTCTTCAGTTCTAAATGTTCAGTTATGTAAGGAAAGACACGTGAGAAAAGACACCTGTAATTTGAGGTGAGCCCCTCTCGCTGCCTGAGGCCAGTGAGCTCAGGGAGAGAGCGCCCTGTTGAACGTCCACTGCAGGGGGAGCAGCGGCCGTGGTGCAGGGCGCTGCCTCTGTCCACTGCATGCCGTAAGATAAGATAAGTATTGGGATCTTGCTCCTTTCCCATCTGGGGCAACAACTCTCTTTTTTCTGGATTTTTTAAGACAGGGTATTGCTCTATAGTTCAGGCTGGCCTTGAACTCACTGTGTAGCCCAGGCTGGCCTCAAACATGGCGATCCTCCAGCCTCAGCTTCCCCAGTGCTGGATTGCAGGGACACAGTGATACTATATTATATGTATTTTGGTACTATGCCCCATAGTATTTTTGAAATTAATGATAAAACCGAATCATATTCAGTAAGTACAGCAGTGATTACTTTGAAATGTTTTCAGAAAGAGAAAGAAACAAAGAGAAAAATTGACAGAACTCAACAGAATGACAGAAGGGGGGATGGGTGGTACCACAGGAGCTGGGAAAACAACTTAGGTGTTACAGTATTCTGTCCTTCATGTCATCTGAGGATGATCAAGGTAACGTCAGCAGTAGGCACAGAACCAAATTCCATGTTCATTTCTACATGCCCACCCCTCTAAGGTTTTAAGAAGCAAGGTCGCGTATTTCAGAATTTAACTCAGCAGGTTCATTGTTCTAGTCACTTTCCTTGCAGAGGATACTGAGAATAGCAGACACAGTTTCAGGTCCACAAGGAAGCCATGTTGGTCTGTTTTGTTCACTGTAGTATTCCAAATAAGTGGTCCAGTGTGTGGAATGTTACAAACTTTCAGTGACAACTTCTGAATTAATGTTTAAAAATAAGAAATTCTACAACTTAATACTTTTCCATTTGGTAGTCAGTTGTCCAGTCTGGTGCTCATGCCTCTTTATATACATTTTTTCTGATAAAAAAATAAATAAAATGTAGAGGAACCATTAAAGATAGTTCTTAGATTCATTTCAATTTTGGAAGGGGACAGAGTGTGACATAGGAGCCACAAGAGGAAAAGAGGTAGTCTGATTAGTTTTGGAAGTGCTGAGTTTGAGAAGCTGAACTTGTCCAGTGTACTGAGGATGTGGGTGAGGAGCTGGATGTAGGGTCTCCTTTACAGAGAGGTGATAATGGAAGCTGCGATTATAGGAGAAACCGGTAGTGAATGATGGCCATCATTTATTGATCTTTTGCTGCATATCAGGCCATGTGCATTCTGTATATGTGTTTTACACATTGATATACGTATGCTTCATACATTATACATAAGTGTATTGACCTCACTTCATCCTCATAGCAACCATGTAAAACATATATTGGTATTCCTCTTTCATAGTCTAGAGCACTGAGGTTTAGCAAGGTGGAGTGTCACTCTCAGGGTCACATTGCCAGTAAGTGGTAGAGCTGGGCTTTCAGCCTCGTTGGGTCATAATCCAGAGTGATCCGCTGGTAGCCAGTAGATAAACAGTACTCACCAAATACATTTTCCAGGACTCATTGGTAACTTTCAAGATATTGCTTAGTAGAGTTCCAAAGCTGAGACAGAAAGATCGTAAATAGTCAATTGAGAAATTTTATAAAATGCAAACAATGAGGTAGATGTTTTTCCTTCAGTGTTAGTCATAAGAGGAAAGGAAGAAATAGAACCATAATGTGAATTTGCAGGACTAAGAGAATTTGGGGAGGTAAGGAATTTTGTTAGACTCTTTCTCAAGATTTTCTGTATTGTGTGCATGCTTGTAGGGATGGGATACTTCTTGTCCCTATTCTGTGGAAGGTATAGCGCCAGACAAGATGAGCGTCCTCTTTTTATACAACTTAATACTGATGCAGATAGAATGTCAGAAAACACAAGAAAAAGGAAGTAAGCAAGTGTGCAAGCATGTACCAGCATTAATAAGTGCAGAGTTAAAAATAAGGCACAATGAGAAACTGCACACATGCATGTTTCGGGTTGTATGATAGAAGAGGCCTGTCTCAGAGGTATTCTCTGAGGAGCTGAAGAACAGGAAAGCTCAGAGTGGGAAGAATATTGTAGGCAGTGGCATGAGGTGGTGTTAAACTCTTACGCTGGGAAGAAGTTGGACGTGCTGAGTGGAGGCTGGCGAGTTAAGGGGAAGGGAGTATAAGAACAGAAATAGTCAGGTATCAAGTCTTGTGGGACTTTGTCAGTTGTGCTAAGAAGTATGGATTTTATTCTGAGTGAAATAGGAAATGAACACTTGAGAGTTTAAGCAGGAAATTATACCCTGTATGATTTACATCTTAGAAGGAGCTCCCTGGTTGCTGTGTGGATGATGTATTGTACTGAGGGTACAAGCAGATCAGCTGGTGGCCTTTGCTTTTACCCTCGAAAGAGCTTTGTGGTAGCTTAGACTGGAGCTCTGGAAATAGCAGAGGTGATGAGAACTGGTTAAATATGGGATATCTTTGGGGGAGGATTTAACGGGGCCTCCTTGTACGTTAGATGTGGAGTTTAGATCAGAGGAATTATAGCTACTCCTGTATTAGAGGGTGATTGATGATTCCATTTATTTAAACAGGCTATGTGAGATGGTGCCCTGGACATGACTACAGATTAGAGTGATGCTGCCGGGGAAGGAGCAGTACTCAGAGTTCACTAGGGAGGTGATTGATGATGCAGAGTAAACCGAAGAAAGTAGGTACACAGGAGAGAACTGATCAAGGGTTAGTATAGGACTTAGTTTCTAGAAGCATCAAGGAGATGGAAGACAGGATATTTTAAATGGAAATAAATGAAAAGCACTTATAAAATGATTTTGAGCTTTAATAAAATGCTAGTCTTATTACTATATTTGGTTATGAACAACTGCCTACTAATTGTATTCCTCTTGACCTTGTAATTTGAATACTTTAATCTTTAACTGTATGTTTGATATATATGTGTGTGTGTGATGTATGTGATATGTATATGCTTTTCTTTTTTTAAACAGGTTGTAAGTTCTACAAATGGAGAATTAAATACAGATGACCCAACTGCAGGACGCTCCAATGCACCCATCACAGCCCCTACAGAGGTGGACGTGATGGATGAGACCAAGTACGCATCCGTTTTGTTTGCTTGTTAAATTTTTCCCCTAAACTATGCATGTGTGAGATTTATAGTCACATGTAATTATAGGTGCATGCCAGTTAAATGTTACACAGTACTTATTTTAGTTGTTAAGTTTAATCGTTATTCTAGTAAATATTTTCATACAAAAATAGTTAAGAATTGGCTAAAATTCTCATGTAAAATGATCCTTTTTGTCTCTACGTATAAGAAAAATTAATTTGTATGATGCTGCATGCTTAACTATTAGTTTTAAAAATTAAAATTAAATTATAATAATACTGCTTGGAAAAATGAAGCATGAAAAACTACGTGATTTCATTGTGGGCTGTTTCTGATGATCTCTCTTTTCTCTCTCTCTGTCTCTCTTTTTCTTTTTTTGTGTATAGCTGCCAGAAAGTGTTGAACATGTGGTGAGTTCTGAACCCATAGGCAGGCAGAAATAGCTCCGCTGACTATAATTTCAAAGATTTAGCATCATTTTGGATTAAAAAAAAAAACCCTTTTAAACATAAAAATTGCAATTGGTAAAACATTTAAGTATTTACTATTAATGTTAGCCTTAAAAACAACATGCATTGCTCGAGGAGCTCTTTTGCCTGCTGCGCCTGTTTAGCTCAAGTGCCACAGGTTTGGAGGGGCCCTTAGCTGCGTAGAAGGCATGCCAGCTCTGCTTGTGTTGTTTTGTAATGCAGCTTTTATTTGATATTTTAAATAGAAAGATAACTTTTAAGCTCTATTTTTCCTCTTTGTCACTACTGAATACAGATAGCAGACCCCCTTTCCGTAGTATTACTAAAGTAATATTCACTTACTAATCCATTACCATTGTCACTCAATATGATACTAATAATTTCATGAGAAACTGTCATGAAAAATGTAATGTAAAAATGCTCCAGATAATTCCTGATCATTGCAAATATTGTGAAAACGCAGTGTTCTTACTACTCCTGTTAGAGGTTTTTCTGACGTCTGTCTTTAGTTGCGATGCTGTAATGTAGCCTGTGCTTCCTGGTTTTGCGTGTTCTGAGTGAGCCTTCGTGAGAGGCAGGGAACTCGCTTAGCTTGTGAAGTTCTGAACCGTTTTGCTACTATGACAGCATTGTGGAATTTGCTAATCACATGCTCATTTGTGTACACATCTCTCTTTGAAGAGCAGTGATTTCAGACTAATCTTCATCAGTTTTGGCTCAGAATTTACTGAGTGTGTGTCATGTATTTCATGGTGTATGGACTGTGTCCCAGTTAGCTGTGTGCTTTTGTGTTTTTAAACAAAAAGTAGAAATACTAGCGGTGTTTGTGAATGTTAGGTAACTTTCAAGAGGACAGTGGTGCAGTCGATAAGAATGTCCTGGCCCTTCAGAGTTAAACAGAGGCTGTAGGATATCAATTCCTTTTGCCACTTGTTTGTTACCCTTCTCAAACTTGTTTCTTTTCCTGTAAAATGATTCTGATGTCACCCTCATCAGTTATTGAGAGCATTAACGTGCTAGCCCTGTGGTATTTCGTCTTGCATACAGCTGGTACTTGGTATCTGCTGTTACCCTTACTCCTTCATCACCAGCTACCCGCGACCTTTGACATCGGTGTATTTTCCAGGCTTGTACTTCCTCCCTCCGTGTTCCGTGTTTTCCTTCGCAGGCTTCCCTTCTCCTGTGCAGCTGCCAGGTGGTGTTCAGTCCTGGAAACTGGCTTTTGATCAGCTCTGTATTTATCCATTTGATCTTTCTGAGATCTTGCTGGTCTGAGATTTCAGAAATACCTGATACTCTTTGTGCTCTTAGATTACAAACAGGAAAGATTGCAGCTTTACAGCATATGTTAGTATATTACGTTACTAAGACGATACAAAAAGCTTAGAATTTGTGAAGAGAAAGATGACTCGCTGGTCAGGGTGACGTTCCCGTGTGTTGGGTCGGTGGGCCAGGGACGTGTGCGCCCGGCACTGGGGAGCGGGCAGGAAGAGACGGCCGAGCGCTCCTCCTGAAGCCCCGTTCTCCCTTCCCGGTGTCGGGTGCGTGTTCGCGTGATCCCGGACCCTTCATGATTCTCGTCGATTGGCCCCTTCCTCCCTTTGTAGCCCATCTTTCATTCCAAACCCTATATTCCAGCAGCTTTAGTCCGACTTGTTATGTTATTCTCTTTATGGATCTCATACCTCATGGACTGTTCTGATGATCTTCATATCCCCAGTAGCTAAAACACACCTCCACAGTTACTAAATAATCTAGTAATACATAGCATGTATAATGTGGAACATGAATATGATGTACGTATTTGACAAGACACGTAAGAAAAACAAGCCATGCAAGGTGATAGACGCCAGACAGAAGGCCGCGCATGTGATTCCATCGAGTAAACTGTCCACACAGGCACGAGGCCGAGATGGGTGGGCAGGAGGGTGGGGGTCACCGCTGACGGGTGGCAGTGTCCGCTGAGCGGTGGAAGCGTTTCAGAGTCCAGCAGAGGTGGCGGCTTCCCCGCTGCCTGAGTGCACTGCACACACTGCGTGAAGCACGGAGGCCGGCGTTTGTGATGCGTAAAGCCGCGTCCTCATCAGGCGGTGCTCAGGAGGGGCGGTAGCCGTGACTGCAGCGGGCTGCGCCCTGGGCAAGTGCTGAGCTCCAGACGTGTCTGCCCTTCGTGGAAACTGTCCGTAAGTGCGTAGGGTCTTGTTTTTCCTTTGATGAGGGTCATTCATAACGCATCTGTAGTTCATTAATCGGCTTCTTACATCCTTTAATGAGAGTACATGTGACCCCAGCTCCCTTTCCCAGACTGTACCATGCGATTCTCTTCGGTGACCTTTTTGAAGAACACCTGCTGGGACTTGAGAATTCTCTGTCAGAAATTGTTTCCTTTCTCCTGCATTGTGACTGGCCAACATCCCTCTTACCCCAAATTAAAACATAATCTATTACGGACTTTTTAGGGTCTCCAAGTTTAGTGCTGGGTGACTTCCGGCTGAGGAAAAACGCCGTGTCTGCTGGTATGTGAGACGGCCCCTTTGTTAGTAAAGAGGTTTTGCCTTTACTGCATCGAGAACGTTGTTTTATGATGATACAGATGATAGTGTCGTCTATTCCTCCCAGGAATTAGATCAAGTCTTTCTTTATCACTTTTTAAGAACTATGGGGAAACCGTCGCTTTCTCTTTGTCCTGTCCTCTTCTAATACTTACTAAATATAAATCTGATATTGTATAAATATGTCAAGCTTACATACCATTAGGGAAGACAGGAAATACATGGTTGCCTCTTATACAACCCTAACTTAGAGTGATAGTAATGTCGGGGATTTTAAAAATATACCAGCGCTTAATTACATTTTCAGATATTTAACTAGTTGATCTGTGGTGGGGCTTAGGTCTCAGTATTTTTTAAAAGCTTCCAGGGTGATTCTAAGGAGCAGTCAGTTGGTCTAATATCACGGGACAGAGTTTCTAGAGAACCGAGTACATGCCTCGCTGGGGAGTCTGCAGAGGTCTCCTAGGAAAGGGGCTGGTTCGGAAGTTCTCTGAGGTGAGCGTGAGGTGAGTGGAGGAGTCCGGCGCGGAGGGCGGCAGACGTGGAGCCCGCCCGGGGCCGAGGACAGGCCGGCGAGTCTGCGGAGTGGCCGCGCGGGTAGAGACAGCCGCTGCGCCCGTCCCGGGCTGGTGGCCGAGCAGAGAGATGGAGACGTTGTCTGTCCGCGCCTGGAGAGCAGGCTGCGCTGCTTTAAAACCTGGAAACCGACACTAACGGAACGTTAGGAAAACTAATGTGGCGGCAGGTGTGAGGCTGCGTCACTTCCTGGTATTCATCAGATTGTAGGAAGCCGTTTAAAATAGTTAAGTTTCCCTAGATAGAGAATGTGTATTTTAGATCGGTGGTCTCTAGTGATTAAATGATTGCTTTAAAAATGTATTAAGATAACAGCCTGAGGCTGTCCATTCAGTCTGTAAGTGTTCAGGACTTTGATAGTCTCTAGTTTTGTAAAGATCAGCAAAACTGTATTTCCTCAAAGGTCATTTGAGTGAGAAAAGAGAAGCCCTCAGATGATAGTATGAAATGACAAAAACTGTGTAACTAGTGTCTAGGGGATGGTAAATAAATTTCAGGTGCAAGGAAGACCGTGTGTAAAGACAGATGCAAAAGAGCCTGTGGTATTTTCTACATATGGCAAGTAGTGTTTGTTTTAATCAGCTTCTCTCCCGCCGTCCCTTCCTCCCTGGTGGGAGATGAGGCTGAGAGGAGTGTAGAAACAGGTCGGACGCCAGATGCAGAAGGAGCCGGTTAGACAGCAGGCCGACTGAAAACGCGGACCGTTAGAGGCTGTAGTGAACAGCAGAGGCAGGAGGCCGTCTGGAGCGAAGTCGGTGCAGGAGGGGAGTCGCGCGTCCCGAGACCGCGAGGCGGAGCCGCTGAGGCTGGGAAGGGCGAGGCTGGAGACGAGAGGGGACGCGGCCCGGAGAGCCTCGCTTGGGCGGTTGTCCCCTGATCCGAGCTCCTCTCGCCCAACTAAACAGTTTCTCCTTTTTCAGAATCTCCGAAAGGTCCAAGGACATGAAGTAACACTTTTTAGATGCCACTTTTAAGTGGGAAAAACCCCTTTGGTAAGGTGTAAAAAGAGGCTCAGTGTCATGGGCCCAGCTCGGGAAAGGGTAGTTCGGAGTCTCAGAGAACTCCTTTGGGAGGTCCGGCAGCAGCAGGCAGAGGTGAGCCAGAAGCCCGGGAGGACTGAGTCGCAGCTTCACCTCTGATAGGAAGATGTTTCAGTTTTGGGGGGGACTTGAGGGAAGAAAAACAAAGGCAAACAGAGTCCAGGAGGAGGGCAAGGGTAGTGATCAACAGGACTGCTTGCAACGTTGGGCGCAAAACGTTGGCCCTGCCTTACGGTCTTTGTTTTTCAGGTGTCCCAGATTTAGCTCCGTGATGATTTCTTGCTTCCTGCCCAATTGTGTTTAAAGAAACAAATTTAGAATTTATCATAAACAAAATGTAGTGTTTACTCCCGCAGGAGTTTAGACTGGAGGTGCAGCTGTGAAGTGTGGGGTAGCGGCCGCCAGGCCGGGGTCAGGACATGCGCCGGCCTGCGGGGCTCGCCAGCTGCCTGGCCGCCTGCGGAGCTGCCGAGGCGGGGCGCAGCGCTGGGGCTCGTCCGCCATGCTCAGGCACTTTCCCCAGGGCAGATGCCAGTTGTCTAGATCCGATGGGCGTGAGCCAGGGTGTAAGAAAATACAGCCACTGCGCTGCCAGAAGAAAGAAGAAATATACTTAAAAATTTTATAGGTGAGGATAGTTTCTCAGTTATGGTAATTGAATTTATTAACAAAAACAAAATGCTCATATATTTTATAAGAACTGTTTATGTGCTGATTCCTGGAATCTTTGCTGTTGTTTGCAGTAATTACTAAGAGTAACCAGTGCCTTTAATTCCTCTCCACCCACTGTAACCATGCTAACCACTAACATTGCATTGTTTCTTTTCACACATTTGCCTAAATCATACGAACTGAAGGCACTGAGTCTGCAGAGTCTGGAGTGGGCAGCTGTAGCGAGGCCTGGGCCACTGAGTATCTTCAGGGGTCTGAGGATGGAGGGAAACCTTGCAGTTACCCCTGGAGAGCCGTGCTCCTTCACTTTGGCATTCAGACTCTGACAAGAGTCTGGCGCTAGCACTTTTCTTCAGAAGAGTCTTACGTGGGCAAAAATAGTCTCTTAAAGAAGTTTCACTAGAGTTTGTGACCAATAGATAAGGACTCTGGATTTAGATCATGCTTCAAAATTTTGACTTTTTTTTAAACTGAGTTAGTTTTATTTCTGAGTCAAATCATTCATTTATTCAGTTGAGTACCAGCCTTAATTTGTTGAGATATATTTTTGAGAAAGTCTTTGTAAAGCTTTCATTCTAATGTGAAGGAAGATAGTAAGTATACAAATGAAAGAATTTCAAAGTGGTAGTAATGAGAGGAAAATAAACCCAAAACACTATTGACAGTATCATCGAGCTGTACTGTTTCAGCACTGCAGCTAATCGAGAAGAGGCAGTTTATCAATCAGTAAGACTATAAACAAGCTGTTTTAGAAATGTGCTTTAAATTAAGAAATCAGCTGCCGCTTAGAATGCTGGTTTACTTGTGAGCTTCTGTGTGTTTGTATTTTGAGTGTCGCTAGGTGGGTGTATTGGTAGCACATAAAGCCACGCTGCCCCCTGCTGGCCGTCACGTTAGTAGACTTGCCAGCTTTGGCAAGTCTGTTGACGGGAAATCGGGTACAGTGGGAGATATTTCTGAAAATATGGATGTCACTTTTTAGTTGTGTTTGAGTAAAGGACTTACATCATGAGAATTCGTTTAAAAATTTTACTCAGTTTCAGATAAATGTTTTCCATGTTTTCTGAATTTGATAAATTTATGTGGTTGAGAGAAAGGTTAAGAAATGAGAGCTGGATTCTCAGAACTGGAAGGAGTTCTGGAAAAATAAAATAGGTGTTGTGAGTTCCCAGTAAAGGCATGGGAACCCTGGAGCTCAAGCTTGTGCATCAAAACTTCCATTACATTAAGTCTCCTATTTTAAAAAGCATATATTTTAAAATACTTTTTTAATAGAAGACAAATTTTAAGAAGGTATTTGGGGATTTGAATTTGCAAGTGATAGTATTTGTTATATTGTTAAATATTATATTAATGAATTAATCGTTAAATAATATTTAATAAATAGTAATGAATACATTTCCATTGAAATATGACCACATTCTTAAATTTAGTATTGCAAATGACTGTTGTAAATATTTGACTTGTGTCTTCTAAATACCACCTTTGCCACGTTTTACCTTCGACCGTGAGAGTGTGCGTTGAACCTCTGGACTGTGTTCCACGCTTAGCTGCAGATCTTGAGTTACCTCTTCCGGACTGGGTCGATGAGCCTCACTGTAGTGTCTTCCGAAGTCTGTGCAGCTTGTTCGTGCCCCTTCTACCTTCTGTCCAGGATGCTGAGATCACGGCGGTGCCAGACCAGTCTGTGGACTGATCCAGTGATTGCCCGCCTTGATCCTAGCTCCCCGATCCCGGCACTGCACCCTGAGTCAGTCGCACACTCTACATCCAGCCAGGCTGAGAGGCCCACTGTGGCCGCGTGAGGCTGTGGGGACCTGAAGACACACGCTGTGACAGATAAGCTAAATATTTTAAAAATTACGATAGGTGGGAAAAGCCGCACGCTCATACTTTATGTGAAGGAATGCTGGACTTTGGGGGATGTGTTTGGGGGAGGGTATGCTGGAAGGAGTAGAGGGGGAGAGAAAAGGCTCCTCATCTTTGGCTTGTAGGCTGAGTGCGCGTTAGTGACTCTCAGGAACTTTTAGTTCACGGGGGCTGAGCCTCACGCTGTGGCCGCTGTGCGGTGTTGCATCTTACCATGAGCAGGAGCATGGACTGCGGGAGAAATCAGTTCCCCAGGAAGCCTGTCCAGATTTCTTTCACCTAGGAAAAAAACTGAGGGCTGCGTTATTCTGAATATACACTTTCTGAATTACGGAACAAGTCACCTGAAGTCCAGTGCTGGCTGGGGTCCTTGTTCCGACAGTAGTTTCAGCAAGTCACGTGTCAGTAGCAGGAAGAAGGGAGCGGCCGCGTGGCCGGCCTCCCAGACACCGGCAGGGCGGGGCTCCCGGGCCCCCAGGAAAGCGCCCCTGCCCGCCGGGTGCAGCTGGGCTCGGCTCACAACTGCTGGGGTCCCCGAGCGCAGCCTTGGGACTTCAGTGGCTCCTCTTTATGTTGCGTAGAGTGTCTCGCTGTAACTAAGAGGCATGTTGAAGAGATGTCGCAGCATAACTCTGCTGTAGTCTGACTAATAAGCTGCACTGGTGTGTTCACTGTTTACGTCACGCTAGCTTGTTGCTTTTTGTAACCACTTAGGTTGATATGATTCAGCTTTTGATGACTTCAGTGGTCTTACGATAAATAATATTTCCTTCTTCTGCAGGTGCTGCTGTTTTTTCAAACGAAGGAAAAGGAAAACGATACAACGCCACAAGTGACTCTGGAGACGGATAGATCGCGGGGAGTCGCTTAAGTGTTCATCTGCTGTCTGTGACTAAAATCATCTCTGTAGTGACCACATGTTTTGGAGGACTCACTCATAGAAATGTCATACTTTCATACTTCATTTTGTGGTTGTCTTACATTCATATATTTTTCTTTTCCAAATTTAACTTCTGTGGAAGCTTTACAGTTTTGTCCAAACGTGCGTGCTTTGCCCACCAGTGAATGGAACGGACCAAGGAGGTAGTAGTGATGAGAGCGGCCCGATAGGACGCTCCTCAGAAGCTCTTCTCCTGTGTAGTGAGCAGTACAGTATCTTGTCAACTAACTGCACACCTAATTTTTTTTTTTTTTTTATCTTCTGTAAGAGCAAAACAAGCAGGAATTTTTCTTCCTAGTGGATAACGCAACAGAGAAAAGAGCTCCCCGTTATTTAAAAAGGCAGAGTTTATCTTTGAGAAGTTCATGCTCTGTGACGTCTGCATTGTTTTCAGTGTTACTGATGGTCCTGTTCTTCACGAGCCATTTTAACATTCTCTGTGTGAGGCCGAGCCACAGTCACTGCCTGGAGGTGCCGGGGAGAGGCTGTGCGGGGCGGCGCGGGGCGGCGGCGCAGTGTCAGGAGGAGCGTGGGAGACGCGAGCTCTGCTCTTGTTGCGCCACTGTGAAGTACAGTGTTGCAAAAGTGGCAAGAGTGCTTATTTTTAAAATGCAGAAATATTTGTATATGTAACTTTATGCTTCCAGACAATAATGTATGTTAAATAGCAAGAAATGGACCTCCTGAGAAGTGATATATGGTGGAGTTTTTCTTTTTTTAAATACACTAAGAAAAATAAATAAATGTGAACCTTGTTGCAAGGTATAAAGTTAAAGCCAGAGGAGATCCCACTGAAATCTACTGCTGAATAGTTTATTTTCCTTTAGCAGAAACCTTTGGATGTGCCATGCAATGGTGTCTGTTTATATTTTGTTCTTTGATTAAAAAAAAGACCTCCAGCAATAAAAACTGGGTCGCTCTGTTGCCCTCTGCACATTTCTCTCGTGTATTCACCTTTGCTGGCTCTCTGGGACTTTCCACTCCTCAGCGTACTTGTAACGGCTGAAAGGAACTTTGGAGAGGATGGGTCAGGTGCTTTGCCTCCGTCGTCTTTTGAAGTGCCTGCATATGAACAACGTAACAGTTCTGTAGAAAAGGAAGCCCATTCCACTGTTCAAACATGCTTTGTTTTAAGCCATAAAGACACAAATGTACTTTTGTCACGTTCTGCTAGCCAGAATTTTCGAGAAGGATCAGAACAAAAAGACTGACTGGAAAGGAGATTATTTTGATCAAGTCCCGCGTTCATCATCTTCCATTTGTGAAATTGCTATCCTTCCATGCAGTCTCTTATTTGTCTTTCAGTGCATACCTCAAGGTATGCTTATTTATTTTTATTGTCTCAAGGTAACATTTAAAATATGTATTAAAGTAAATGAATCACATTTTTCATTATTACATTTACAGAGATTTAATTGTGCTTTGTAATTTATTTTTTTTAACTAGCCAAAAGTTCAGTGCATCGTTTCTGATGAATTAAGCACCTGTATGAGCACCATAAATCAGGACATTGTTTATCATTGTTGCTTGGAATCTTACGAGTGATCTTCATTTTCGAGACCTACACTCACCTTGGAAAACATTTGCTGTATAATTTGCTCAATCATTTCCACTCTGTGTATTTGTACACTGTTGCGATGTCTTAAACTACAGGAGTTACATACTGAGTTTTTGTTTTTGTTTGCTTTGAGCAAGCTAGATGGATGTTTGGCCATTATAATGTGAAACCAATTCTTTCTTTACAGTATTTGACCAAATTTGTGTGTCTATGATATTTGTAAATACATGCAATATCTGTATTTCTTATCATAAGCCTATTTAGTTTTATTCTCAGTAGGGTTTTTCGGACTGTACAGTGTTTATATGATCTGAACTCCTTATACATAAGAAGGTGTGTATATTAATCCAATTATGGACTTAAATATTTTAAAAGTATAAATACCCTTATTTGCTGCAAAGACCAGTGTGTAGACATTTGCTTTTTAGCAATATTTTTAAGTGCTCCATTTTAATGCCAAGAAATAAGTCTTTTGGCAACACAAACTGGTCACTAATAGGTAATGCAGGTATGTTCAGGTTAGGCCAACAATGTTTTGCATTTTTATGCTTCTTTTCTGTCAACACTAATGAAGTCAACATTGCCTGAATGTCTGAATAATGAAACACATCCTTGTTTAAAAGTATGTAACTGAAAAAGAAATAAAAAATAAAGGTAGTTTTTCTAAACTTGCTCTCTCCCCTTTCCTCTTATGATGAGTAGTGCCATTCCCTCTGGTAGGAATTTTAATACTGAGTGTGAGAAGCAGAGGTGAAGGAAGACACTTTTGTTGTTTGTTTGGTTTGGTTCGGTTCGGTTTTGCTTTTCTTTGTTGGAACTCGTATCAGAAAGGACCTGATATGTCTTTGGTTTTTTACTTTGTTTGTTCATTCTGAACTACTGAATAGAGCAATTAGATGAAGTTATTTTGTATTAAACTGAGATAAACAATTTTATTCCATTTGAAAATGAAATTTTACTGCTGTATTCTCAAAAACTCTGCATTATTAATCCTGTTTTAAATGAATAATTTCAGAATCATTGCAGATAGCATGTTTTTATTGTATCATTTTTAAATTAAATTCTTTATTGGTACATTTTATATACACATCATGATCACACTCAACATTGAGAATTTGTACCAGTATATGACACAGTTTAATTCCCATTTTTTCCCATTCTCCTGCCCACTCCACAATCCCTCACCCTCTATATACATAAGCTTTGTTTCCTTTCTTAATATCACATTTTTTCTTTTCCTTCGTTACTTACCCCTACTCCCTTTTCCCTTTGAATATTTTCTGTTTCACAATACCTGTCATACATTCTAGAACTCACTAATAGCTTCAGATTCTCATTTCAGAGAAAAGATAGTACTTCCACATCTTGGACCTATTTATGTAGTCCTCAAGGTATGTCCATTTGAGTATAAATGACTCAGATGTATTACTTATGGCAAAGTTGATGGGCATTTGGGTTGTTTCCAAACTTTATCACAAACTGAGGAGCTATGAACATGGATGAACATGATGTCGCAGATAGCACATGTTTGTGACAGTAACTCAGTTTGTCATATGCTAAGTCTTTTAAGGAGTTTACCAAGTGATATCAGTGGTGCTCTATTGTAGGCAGATAAGGCAAAGAGACCCTGAGCAACAGAAAAAGGTCCAGGCACGGTGGTGCCTACCTGTAATCTGCTGCTGTTCAGGTAGAGGATGAGAAGTTCAAGCCCAGCCTTGACTACCTAATGACTTAGCAAGACCCTCTCTCAAGATAAGTTAAAAAAGCTGAGTATGTAGTTTATTGAGAAGGCTCTGGATTGATCCCCAGTCTCTCTCTCTCTCTCTCTCTCTCTCTCTCTCTTTCTCTCTCCCCCACACACACACCAACAAGTAGAAGGATCTGAAGATTACATCACCTTTTACAAGGTCCAACTTAGAAAAACAGAGTTTCAGTTGCAGTAATTGAATAGTTGCATTAGAGAAAACCTTAAGAACTGAAAATGATAAAAATTTAGTGTGGCTTAGGTAAAAGAAGGTATTTCATGTCATAATACTGCTGGGTCCAGTGGTAAGACCGGCTTTAGGCAAGTGTAGCCCTGGCGTCAGAAGCTGTTTTGCCCTACATCTCTTGGTTTTGCATTTTATTCTGCTGTTTTCATTTTCCATGGAAGTGATAACGAGGCCTTCGAGAAGCCTGAGACCTTTTCCCTACTGTCTTAGTAGCCTCAGTCAAAGCAGTGAGCCGTTGTTCTTAATAGTGCCAACAAGATCCCGGTGCTGCCATTTCTCCTGTTGCTTTACATGTCCACTGCTGAGACAGTGTTTGTGGAAAAGGAGTAGTATTTTCCCAAAGGTTTCATGGTACGGGTCCTTCTTTCTAAAGGAGGAGTGTTTTCTAAGACACTTGGACTAAAAAATGATATTGAGATTCCACCCAAAATCAAGGATACTGTAATCAGGAGTAGAATTAATAACTACTGAGCAGGCAAAAATAAGTAGAAATTGAGGCCATTTTATATTTATGCAATAAGAAAAACATTTCCACAAATATTAGTGAAATTCAAAATATATTAGGTCTTGAGTGCATTTCTATAATACCATTCTATTAGTGTTAAGAATTTAGTGGGCTGTTTTAGCTCAGTGGTTCTGTTTCCTGTCTTGCAAGTGCAAGGACCCAGTTTTGATGGGGATAACCACATACAACAATGCAGGGCGAGGAGACTCACATCCACCAGCAATCAGTATTCCCTACCACAGTGCAGGTGTGGTGGTTCACACCTGTAATCCCAGCACTTGGGAGGCAGAGGCAGGAGGACTGCTGTGAGTTCAAGGCTGAGCTCAGGGCCATTCTGAACTACAAAAAGTGAGACCCTGTTTCAAAAAAGAATAATTAGTTTGAAGGGACAATATTTAATTTTAATAGTTAAATAGTTTTTGAGTTAGTGAAAATTTTATTTTCAGTAATCACATCTAAAAATGTCACTGGCACTATAGTTACATTTGGAAAATAATCGCAAATTTGTGTGAGGACGGAAATCTTGCTTTATTTTTAAACTTAACAGCATGGAGATTGTGCAGAGCAACTTGACATTACTTTGTTTCATACAGTGTTAGTTATCAAAGTAGCTTTATTGCAGGGAATCCTAGGAAGATACCCTTCATTGTGCATTGGAATTCTAGTGTTGAACTTATGAACAAACATTAGCAAATCTGCAGAAAAAACAAACTTCCAACCCATCCAGTGTTCAGAAATCCAGTGTTTAGAGTGTAGTGCTTCTTATTCATAAAAATTTCAGTCTTATCCCAGGGTAAAAAGTGAAAATTAATAAAACGGTGCCCATACCATCAAAGTGCTCTGTAGTTGGGCCCGTCAGGGTATTCAGCTTTGCTTTCTGAGTAAAGTTAATGGGCCTTATGAGAGTTAATTATAACTTTACTAGTCCAGTAACGTGATAGATTAAGGTAGTTTTTGCAAAACACCTACTGGTAGACAGCATGGTGTGTATCAACTGCAGAGCTTTGTAGGTCTGTCCAGCTGAGACCGTGTGTGTGTGTGTGTGTGTGTGTGTGTGTGTGTGTGTGTGTCCTTCAGCTTTGTTTTTGTCAGCATTAGCTGCAGAACATCTTAGATCCATTTGAGGTTGTACTAAGTTGATAGTTTTATGACTTATTTAAAAATCCTGTTCCATGTGGAGTGTTCTTAAAGGCTCACTTCAGTCTTGGTATTGCTAAGTAAACTATCATTGGGCAAGTTTGGGGTTGTCTTCTGACTCACCGAAAGCCGAGGAAAACCACTTGCCTATTTTTAAGTGGTTGGTCAACGACACCACAGTGAGCTAATGTCTGCGAGGAACTGTCTGTGTCGGAAGTTAGTAGTCATAAACAAGTTTGTTTTCTGTGGACACACTTTCTGGCTGCTGCAAGAAGCACAATGAATTCGAACACACCATTAGTAAATAGCTTTTTTGTTTGGCTAACAAGCCACTTAGAAAGTTACTTTAAACCTTTATTCTCACTTTTTTATGTGTGTGAATAAATTCTGCTATGATGAGATATGTTGGATTTTTAATTGTTCTGACTGTTACTTGGTGGTTATTTGGGAATACTGCAAACAGCACTTACTCTACTAATGCTGACGTATATTGTAGCACAGCTCAAGTATGACCCCATAGTAATGAGTGCTTTGCCATATGATTATATGAGAGAATGGTCCACATGACATTGTGCCTTAAAACCGCAGCACTATTAGACGTGATGAATAGTAATAAAAAAATAGTAAAATATCTGCACTATGGTGGTGGCACTTGAAGTACTGCTGAGTTTTTCCTGGGCGTGCCAGTGTGTTGTACAGTACAGCGGAGCATGCACACACCACGTGCACTCCCGTCAGAGCTCTCCAACTCCGCTTTGGGCACGTGAAGCCCCAGACGATGCTCTGCGTGGGTCGCAGCTGTCTTCCAGGGAAACGCTATTTATAGATGCTGATTTGTGTTTCATACATTTTTTATGTGTCATGAAATACGCTTTTGATTGTTTTCAACCATTTAAACATGTAAATACCAGTCATAGTTCATGAGCTGACCGATTACAGGCAGTAGGCTAGATTTGTTTTGCAGACTAGTTTGGCAGTCTATTCTAGGCTTCACTGAACAGATGTCAGTATTTAGAGTAAGTTATTTATATCTAATTGAATGAAATTACTTAGCAAAAGGTGACCTTTCTTCCCTGTCATAACAGGAAGGGGCATCTTGAAATAACAGCAAGAATGATGGTATTTAAACAACATACCACTGTACACGTGGGAGTTACAAAGGAAGCAGATGTTGTGACAGTATGTAATCATGCAGAAAACTTGAAATTAAGACTCAGACACATGTCATCTGAATCTAGGCTTCACTTGTGGAAATGTGACTTCTTTGCCCTCAATTTGGAGATCCTACCTACATTGCAGCATGTGGCAAAGATTAATAAAGGTCTTTGTCATGGACTAAATAGTATGGAGAGATTTCAGTCCAAACATGTTAACAAGTTCCAGCCCCTCCCTGGGTTAGAAATCATTCCTGGCCGAGACCATAAACGTGTGAGTACTTATTCCTCAAGAAAGACAATTTGGTAGATTAGGGTAACCTCCTTGGTCCACATCCTACGTGAGAAATGCTGAGTTTTAGGTTTTACACAAAAGTATGGTGTTTTGGGGTAATTGATTCTCAGCTACGGGGGGAGTGTAAGATGCTGTTAGAGGTGACTGATGAGCGGAAAAGGAGGACATCAGGCAACAGGACAGAGGGCGGAGGGCGGAGGCGTGGACTCTGCGGGGACGTGAACTTTAGTGGTTTCAGCTTTGTGCTGACACCGGGGCTCTGTGCCGGCCTCGGGCACGTTGGTCCCGGCATTAGTTTCTTCCTTTCAAGATGGGAGATAATGGAGTTTTGATGAGGAAGGCGTGTGGTAAGGTAATTATGGGAAAGTTCCTGGCTCACTGTGGGTACTCTAGTGATAGGCTATTTTTGGCTGTTATCATTTAAGCCAAGGAAAAGATGACCTGGAAACACTGACGACACATTTTGTCAGTGCGAAACTGTGGCATCTGCTGACAGTGTTCACATCTCCAAATGTTGATGTTTGTAATGAGCAACGAATCCGTGAGGAATTGAATTTATTTCATAAAAGCAGAAAACCCTGTGAGATGGTAATGATTTCTTGAGTCGGTAAGTGTTCCCCCTATTTTGTGTCCTCTTCCTCCAATTCCTCAGTGGCAAAGTGAGCTCCGAGAAAGGCTCTCTACATGAGTGACAAACCACCAACTGGCTGCGCCCTCCGCGTTCCAGGGCCTCGGCTCCCTCTCTGTAAGGAAGCGCTTCTTTCCTCCCGCTAAGTGATGCCAGGAGGGTGATACCCTTCGTCTTCGGCATCGGTATGGCTGCATTGATAACACCAAATGGCAGCTGCGGTGGGCTCACTTTCCGGGTCATGCCTGCCTGGCCTCCCTCCTCATTACAGCTTACGTCCCCCGAAGCCTTGTGGGTGGCTGGTACCGCCTTAGCCAGTGCTTGGTTCAGTGTGGTTCTGGGTGTGGTGGGTTTACTGAAGAAGGATGACCACCCTGCACATGGGTGACACCAATTAATGAACAGATTCTCTTTTAGGACAGTGAGTAAAAGTTGTAGCACCTCAACAGACCAATCTGAGGCTTTTGCATTTTACTGAAGATAAGACGAAGCGATTTTGGCTACTCTCAGTAGTCCCTCAGCACTTTGCTAGTATGGTTTCTTTTGTTAAATTGTATGAAAAACCCAAAAAATGAGAGCAGCAAATAAGTGGTTGCTTATGTCTGAGTCCCACGATTAAACCAGGTTGGTACCCTGTTGCCTTATATTGAAGACTATCGATGACATTGGCCTTCAGTGTCTTCCTTCACATGTAGGCCACTGGAAAGTCAGTTTCCTCTCTTTTCTACTGGGAATGTACAAAGATGGAAACATGTTGAAGTTATCAGGATGCAGAAAAAGATAAAATGGAAAAGTCCTTTGTGGTTTTCTTCTCTAGCATGGTTGAGAAATACCTCTGAATAGCAGAAGAGCAGGTCTCAGGAAGGAGGGGCGGTCCTTGGCCAGAGGCAGGACGCCGTGCCGGTCTCAGGAGGAAGCCAGCAGTGGGCAGCGGGCGGAGACTTTCATTTACCGACAGTAGGTTGTTGTATTGGTGAGATCATGGATGCATTTTGGTTTAGACTTTTTTCTGTGCTTTTCCAGTGAAAATTTGAGACTGATGAAAAAGTGAAGGAACAGAAAGGATGGTTTGGATTTTCTGTTCAAGAAAATTGGCTGAAAAGAATAAGTGGACGGGAAACAGGACCAAGGAGGGATTGTGTGTGTGTGTGTGTGTGTGTGTGTGTGTGTGTGTGTGTGTGTGTGTGTGTGTAACTACTGAGGAGGATGGTTTGGAGGAAAACAGATCCCACGGACTTGAAATAGGATTACAAAGCAGAGAGAGGCCTCCTCGTGGTGACCTCCCTTTAGGGAGGTGAGAGGGCTGGTTAAGTGTCTGGCAGATGTGGTGTCTGGTTGGGCTGGGATGGAGCTGAGCTGGAGGAGGCCGCCACAGATCGCCATTCATCTCGGGGAAGTGGAACCGTGCAGACCTGGGTGGTTCTCAGAAATGTCAGTGCTCATTGGTTACTTGTTAGTCACTTTTCCTATTGTTGCCCTTGGTTTTGCTTCAGGCATTGCATGAAGTCACATCAAATGATTCAGTTGTAAACTTGTGTTAAAATGAAAGAAATCTTTCCCCTTCCATTGTAAGAATCTACTTTCAAACCTTTCTTTATATAAGAAATTGGCTTCTAAACCAATTCCTCTTTTAAAGAGTCTGATATTATAAGACACACTGCGTCTAGCTGACATTTCACGAATTCTCCCTATTAATATGTTTGTGGTATAGATGTGAAAGTCTAATTAGCTCAACATCTAAAAATTCAGTGTTAATGCAATTCAACATTTTACTTTCAGAGATGTATACAGCATAAACGACAAGTTCTGTGTATATACATTATAGAGTTTGTAGACAAAAGGTAATGTTTTTCTGAATCAGATGTTAGCCAAAATAAAAACAGTGGAAATTCAGAAAATTCCATTGCTTTTAACAGGTTTTACTAGTGGAAAATAATAAAACCAGAAAAATGATTCGTATTCCTATGTTATACATCTGTTGGCCAAAATATACATTTAAAATTTTATAGCCAAGCAAATTTTATGTCTTAGCTAAGACCTGGGTCTATGTGCTCATTAGGCACAAATGAATAAATTTCTATTTGCAGAAAAATCTAGTAGCCAGTCATTCTTTACATTTCCCTTTCTCTCCCTATCCAAGCTGTTATCGATTCTTTAATTTTTTTGATGGTACCGGGGATTGAATGCAGGCCCTTGTGCTTCCAAGATAGGTGCGATACCACTTCAGCTAAGTCCCTGGAATCAATTCTTGGTTATTATTGTTATTATTAAAACATCTATCATACTTCCCCCATCAGTTGCTCATTCTCAGAATCACTTGTTGAAATCCACGTGTCTACATTCTTGTAACACCGTCAGCGGGGTACCCAGACCAGGCGGGCAGCGTGTGCCTGTGGACGTGGTGACACAGGTGGGGATTGCGCGAGGCAGGGTGAGAGATCAGCCTGGGCAGCGCTGCAAGAGCCCCTCTCGCAAACCAGCCAAGCATCGCTGCTTTTCTCGGAATGGGGCCCCTCCCCGACAGCGCTGTCACTGTCATTTGGGGTGAGGACCTACCAATCAGTGTTTTAATGACTCCTCCAGCTGATTGTGACACTTGCTAAAATTTGGGAACTGCATTTAAAACTACTGAATTGTAGCTACTTAAATTTCTTCATTGAACTCTGGATCTCTGACTCTCTCCCTCTAGTGAGGGTGTCTTACAGGCTGCAGTCAAGATGTTGACTGAGTTGAGATCATCCTAGGCCTGAATGGGAAAGATACACTTTACGCTGTCAGTGTTCTTGACAGAATTCAGTCTCTTACGAGCTGTGGAAGCTGAGAAAAAAACCACACTGACAACAAAACAAAGTTGGAATAATTTGTAACCCTCTCACGGACCAGGCGTCTCCAAGTTTTGCAGTGTTAGTGTTGATTTCCAGCCCTCACTCAGAGTATTGCGGGGAAAGTGGTCTATCACACACGAAGTGGACACTGGGCGGGATGAAGGCAGAACAAGAAATAACAAGGGCAAAGCTTGCGAGAAATAGGAGAGGCCAGATACAAACTTCCACTGTAGGAAAAATATCTCAATCGAAAGCCTTAAGGACACGACTTAAGGACCAAGTCAAGGTCAGGGATAAAACTGTCCCAAATGGCAAATACTATGGTTTTGAGTATTTCTCAGTTGCCTTGGTGAATGATAATGCTTTGATGAATCTGATGAACATGACTGTACCGGAACACTTCCTCACCAGGAGAAGTGAATTTGGGTAAAATACATATATTGCTATTTAGTGCATCTTCTAAAAGTGAAACGTAGTTTTAAAAATAATTGTATTTTAACAGATGTAAGTGATAATTGGAAGTACGTATGAATCAGAGGAAAGTGTTTTTGTAGTCATACCGTAAGAAATGGTATGGTGGCAAAATATCACATTTTTACTTTGGTTTTACAGGTTGCTTACAAAATAAGTCAGTTTTGTACAGTTATTGGGGAGAGTTCTTTTGACACTGATTTTCATTTGAATCCTCTTCGTTTGGAGTATAAATTGCTGAGCATTGATCTGGGGATGGCTGAGTGAGCTCCTCACACCCCTGCTCTGTCCGGCAGTGATAAACTCTGGCCCTGACAGGTGAACCAGGCAGGACACCAGGCGGCCAACGCTGGGAGAGGCCTGGCCGGGGGAACGTACCCACTCTCGTAGCTGTAAACTAGGTTTGTTGAAGTCTAATGGAAAAGAATAATTTTTGCAATCTGTGTAGGGAGCAAGTAAGATGAGACTTTATCAGAGAGAAGAAAGAAAAATGTAATGATTGACAAAAGTGTGCTAGACTGGCAATATGACTTTGTGGTACTAATATGTGGATAATAAAAATTGAATTATTATTGGATTTAAATATAATACATTAATGTGTTTTGTTGTAATTATACATATAATCTTCTAATGTATAATAAGATGCATTATAATTAAATTTCATGTAAAGATTGGATCTAGCAGTATTTAGTGAAACTTAAAAAAAAAATTCTGTTTTTATAATATCGATCCCCTAGAGTCCTGTACTAAATGTATTTCTTTATTTTTAAATATTTATTTTGATATAATTCAGTATCATATAATTTATCCTTTTAAAGTATACACTTCTTTGTTCTTTAATAAATCCCTAGCTATGTGCAGCCATCACCACTGTTGAGTTTTAGACTGTCCTTTCCCTCAGAGGTAGAGTGCTTGGCTGGTGTGTCTCTGAACTTGTCTGTCCTGGATACTTACATCACATATGGTCCTTATAGCGAGTTTTTTTCTTCACATCACACAGTGTGTCTGAGGTTCTTTTCTATTTTTTTCCTTTCGCTGAGTGTACTGGTACATTTTAGTTATGCATTATGATCACATTCATCATTGAG